>CAUYPO010058585.1:0-15631 GCA_963574435.1 Cheirogaleus major | reverse complement strand
GATGGTTTTATATCAGGGTTCTCAGTTCTGTTCCACTGGTCAATGTTCCTATTTTTGTGCCAATACAAAACTGATTTAATTACTACAGCTTTGTAGTATAGTTTGAAATCTGGCATATTGATACCTCCCATTTTGTTTTTATTGCCTAGAATTGTTTTCAATATACGGGGTCTTCTCTGGTTCCAAACGAAGCGTAAAATTATTTTTTCTATATCTGTGAAAAGTGATGTTGGGATTTTAATAGGGATTGCATTGAATCTGTAGATTAGTTGGGGTAGTACAGACATTTTAATAAGGCAGACTCAACAGTATTTTGACTGTATACATTGCTAGAGGACATAATCTAAGGACAAAAAAGAACCACAAAAAAATTTTAAACTTCTTTCAGTAGCCTTAATAGTTTTATTAGTATTAACTTAAAATGTTTTATAAATACAGATAAAAACAAGTAAGAAATCTGTTAAATTCATTTATAAAACAAAATTTTCAGAAAGGAAAAATATACACAAATACAAAAGAAGAAAAACCTTTTCATCTTTTCCTCAAAGCTGGTTACATCTGAAGGATATAAAGCAACATGTTAAGGAGTGACAGGATGAATGTGCCACACTATCCTTGAACAATTTTTCTTGACAGTAAGTTTGATCATTGTACTTTTATTCAAAATTTGTATGTGATGCAACTGAATGCAAAAAATCAAATTAAAATTATTTTAATGCTTATAATACATTAATGCCAATAAAATTCACATAATACAAATGAAGCTTTAAAACTATTAATGTCTTCTTACATGTGAATGGAAATATAAGTAGAAACTTGTGATTTATTTTTCTCTTACTAAAAATATGCATTACCTAGTTTTAAAAAGGCCTAGAACCCAATACTATTGTGCACTCCATACCTAGATTGTAGTCTCTTATATAAACAAGTTCCACTAACAAGAATCAGAAGTTCTTGAAGAAATGGCCAAATTCAGGGCTGAGGTAGGAAGCACAGGACATCTTGTCATGCAAGAAAGCAAGGAAACTACCAAAGACCATTGGTATAATATCAAAAGGAGATGGGAAGCAACTTGAAGGGACTCCCATCAGCCAAAAATGCCCAATTTGAGTCAAATAAGAAACAAACCGCAGCGCATTAAAACACCTTAAATATAGTTTTTAATCTATGAGATTATATTCCAAGGCTTTTCACCAGAAGCATACCATTTATGTCAAGTTGTTGATCAGTTCAGGTTACTGCTTCTCAATTACAGGTGTTGGAATAGCCTTCTTCCCTCAACACAATTACAAATGTGTAAGTGCTCAATAAGTAATTTTGAAGAAAACTAACAAAACTCTAAGGTAGAATGGAGAGGGATTGCTTTTTTTCCTCATTGCTCTCAACCTCATCTCTTCCTTGGGAGAGAAAGGAAGCACTCAGAGAAAACCCATACCCACCCATGTCACCTTCAGAATCAGTTTGATTTACCCAATAATATTAAGGAATTAGTACCAAAGCCTTCTTCTTAAAATAGTGAAAACCCTGTGAATACCATACAGTAACCAAATATTTAATCTTTGTTTTTATGTAAACAATTATGTAAACAAAAAAAGCCCTTTCTAGCAAAATTTTTCTTGCACAATTCTTTGAATTAAAGAGTAAGAAATATTCTTTCAAAAAACATGTTCTGTTTGGGCTACTGTTCTCAAAAACATTTAACCCTAATTAAAATACCTAATAAGAAATTACAAAATGAATACACATTAAATTAGAAACAATAAGCATTAAAACCAAGTTGCATAAACTTTTAAGACTAAAATTGTTACCACAAGTCACACCTATTCTAATTCTAATTACCAGATGTCTCAGCATTTTATAGTGTTCTACCTAAAAGTCTGAAATGTAAATTATAATATAATAAAGTACAAGTCAGGAAAAAAAGTATTTTTTTCTTTGAGCCTGCTGATTAAAAAAAAAACTGCTAGTTAACAGAACCTATAATACATAAAACACCTAGAATCCTAGCCCTTAGAGCTCAAGGAAACAAGAGATTCTTTTTCTCCTGTCCTAGGTTGTCCGGATTAATTAAAACTTCAGAGCATTTACATGTACACATACAGTCATTTCTTTTTTTAAAAAACTTGGTTAGAAAACCAAAAGGGATGGCTGTAGCACTAGGTGTGAACATTACACAAAACTGAACTCATGGAAACAGTGACTGTGCAAAATATAGGTGAGTACAAAGCATCTATTATATTTTTAAAACTGATAAAGAGATTAGGGTTGAGAGAGGAGGAGTAAGAAGACAAAACAAAGAAGCACCTCCAGCCCTCTGCTGTTTCTGGTTACTTGACCAGATACTAGTGGATTATCTAATATGTGAAAGGTGTTAATCTATTCACAGCCAGTAGGCAGAAGTCTGGAATTATTTCCTTTTCACTGGTTGCGTATTTAAGAAGCATATAGTGCTGAAACTCAAGACCCACAGAACTACAAGAATGTTCCTTCTTTTCCATTATCAAGTCGAAAGGGGCTTGCCTCTTTTTTTGCCCCTCATATCAGTAGTAGGAAGATTTCAGGGCAATATTTACAACAAAAACAAAGCAGAGATAACTGCAACAAATGAAAGCATTCATTTCAAAATTAATTTTTTGATTCACAGGAGATGCTCAACTGTTATTTGCTGAAGAAAATGAATACAGCTTTCTTTTTATTAGTCAGCAGTGTTTAAAAGACCAAAAAATAATATTCAATGACTAAAACTCAACGTTCCTTCTCATCATTCCCATATTCCCATTATATCCTTAATTTCAATGATTTCCATCTTTATTTCTTTTTGGCTAAACACTGAATATAAAGGGAAAAAAAGGCCACATTCCAGTTTCTAGGTCATCAGTGGTTCTTATTTAAAGTGGTGTATCAAAATTACCCAGGGCAGCTTTCTCAAAGCAATGCCATAAACTTTGTGACAACTCTGGAAAATCTTAATTAAATTTCAGCAAGACAGGGTATAGCCCACCACCCATGTGTATTTTGACAAGTTTCTCGAGTCATTCAAACCATGGCTTCCTTGCGTTGGTGGTATAGTGGTGAGCATAGCTGCCTTCCAAACCATGGCTTCCATCACAACAATGCTTCAAAACTTCTCCATCTTTAAATCCTCTGATTTTCTTAAAGCAAATTTTAAAAACCTTTCTTTTACTGGAAACTACTTAAATCTCTAATCTACGTAGTTCCTAAATGAACAAGTTTTCACGATCACTTTAAGGTACTTATCCTTCTCTTAGTATCTCTCAATCCAACAGCATCCTCCTCAGATTTACCTTTCCTCCTCACATTTTCATCTACCAATCAGACATTTCAACAACAAATGATCCTGACATTCAGCTCAAGCGGCCTTGGTAACTCCCACTGGAATAACCCCAAACTATGACCAAGATAATGCCCCAATTCATTTGGCACCTCTGAGCCATTTAGCAACAATTTTATTAAGTTTCTAACTTCCTTATCAAATTTTACAATATGGGTTTTCAAACATTTTAACTTTCCTCAAAACTCCATCTCACCAAAGCCCCTCAATCTCAGGTGAGATCTTTGGTAAAAGTTAACAGAACTTCTTGACAATTTGTTCACCTCAAAAATCTTTACTTTTATTTATCTTAATACTTTGTGGTGACTCTGAAGAAGTAGTAACTGATATAAAAAAGAATGAATTGCCTCTACCATAGAATCTGGTATGTCTTGTCTTCTAAGTATACTATCAAATCATTAGCAAAATTACTAGCCCTTTATAAAGGAATTTAATACAGTGGCTAACAAAATCAATAGCTTTTCTCTGCTCTAGTAATAAACACCTATAAATACAAATGAGAAAATAAATATTCCATTTACAAGAGCAAAAAACTATTAAATACTTAGAAAAACTTAACAAGATTGGCACATAATTTATGTGACTAAACATAATATTTTATTAAAAGGTACAAAGTTTCAAGCAAAGGAACTATGGTATACTATGTTTTGAGAAGAAAGTCATCACCATAGTAACTTCTTGAAACTAATACATAAAGCTAATTCAATTTCCTATTAAAATATCAGTAGTTTTTGTAATTGGATATGGAATTATACGGAAAAATAAATGACTGAAAATAGCCAAAAACAGTATCAAAGCAGTGAAGGAGAGACATATTTTAACATAGCCCATAGGGGATTAAAATCAGTGGGAAAAGAATGGATGGTTGGACTTTTGCTGCCACAGTAAGTATCTGAAAGGAAATAAAACTGGGCTCATATGCTTTACCATGGATAAAAATAAATTTCAAATGAATTTAACATGTAACTATTTTAAATAAATGTGTATATCGTATGTATGTGCAAGTATGTATGTCTACATATACACACATACTTAATATCTACATCATTCGAAATACTAGAGGCTACATGTCCAATCTAGATAGCAGGAAAAAAACTTTTAAAATGATTGGAAACTCAAAAACTATATAAAAAAAAAAAAGACAGCTGTATCTGAGTATATGAAGATTCACTAGTTAGTTATCAGGTAAATATCAAAGTAACAAGGAATAAATTACCCCTATTAAAACTGATAAAAATTTAAAAGATCTTTAATGCCTATTTCCAGCAGAAACATGGACAAAAGCTTATTTCCATATACTAGAAGTGGAAATGCACATTTTTTTTTGGAAAACCATCTTGTAACCTCTAGTAAAGTTAAAAACATTAGATTAGACTGTAAGAATTGCTTTCCTCTTTTTGTAAAAAAGTTCAAAGAGTTACAACATCACATAATGCAACTAATAAATATACTTTACAACCTAAAGAAATAAAAGTTGTTTGTAAAGATGTTTACTTTAAGAATACTGTTTTTTAGTGCCCCCACAAAGGAAATAAAGTAAATATTCACCAAAATGGAAATAGCAAAATAAGATTGTGGTATATTCACATCACAGAATATTATACAATCATTAAAAACAATAAATTGATGTGGATGGTGGACAAAGGAAAAAGTATAATCACATTTATAATTTAAGTAAAAGAATATGTATATACATAAAAATTGAACAAAAATTTCTGTTGGTAAAGTTCTGCTTCTGACTAGCTTTGTTTCTAATTAATGAGCTACCTCCAAATTCAAGAGGTCTTCATATTCCTGGACTCTCACCCCCTGCCATTCCCAGCATGTGAGAATACTGAAAATGAGAACAGTCTAAAACCTCAACATGTGGCTTCCCAACTCTCTCTCCTGTGGACAGTTTTTTGCTTAGTCCTCTGATCTACACTATTTACTTTCCTACTTAACAATCCCATCCAGTCTGAAGAATAGGAAAAATACTATCTTTCCTATTAAGTGTTACTCTTATAACACATCCTATACTCTTTCCCACTCCAGCATATCAGTTTCAGCTGATATATAACTCTATTTATATGTCCTTTCAGAATCTCATAACTCAGTATCATTTGAGGCAAGGTATGCCCTACATTCCCAAATTTGTTGCTCCTCTTGCCATCCCTATTATTATTAATATCACTGATAGTAACATTCATCAGGTTTTAGTATAAGGTTGGAGTCAACTTCTTATCTCAGCTTTTACCTGCAATCCTCTAGATTCAATCTTCTGAAATCTTCTGAAATACAATGCCTCTTGCAGTCATGTCTTCCTTTCTACAATAATTATCACCTATATTATTACAACAGCCTCAGAGTCTGCTATGTCTCTTCCTATTCTTCTCTTCTGACACCTAAGCATAAAACTCTGATTTTGCCATGTATGTTTATAGCCACCTATTAGCTTCCACATTCGCTCTAAACCCTTTAGCCATGCAATTAAGCTCTACATTCTACGGTCTCAAAGTACCTATCTATCTGTACAGTACACCTTCTTTTTAAATGTACTTAACCCTTTGGGTGAACACTGGTTCACTGGAATCACTCTAACATGTCCCACAAATCCCGCTTTCCTGCTTTTTAGTTCTTTGTTACAACTGTCAAAATTCTTCTATTCTTCTTCTTCTTATGCCATGTCTTTATAATGCCCATCCATATACCAACATTGAAGATGTTTGGGTATTTTTCTCTTATATACCCCTGAACTACAGTTTTAATATTTTTCTCAAAACTTGACAATAAAAAGATTATCAGACCAGAAATCAAAAAACTGACATTTACTTTCAAATGCTACTGGCTTTTGACACTAAGACATTATTCAATCAAGTCATTTTAACTTCCCAGAGCCCCAGTTTCTTCACCTGTAAAAGAGAATAAAATCTAACCTATATACCTCACAGGTATATAGGAATACATGAAAAAGTAATTTAAAATCTATTAAGTGTTAACACTGTTATTATGTGACCTTTCATTATGCGTATTTCTTCAAATGCTACCAAACATAAGCATTCAAAATCAGTCTGTACTTTATAAAGCACTTAACACAATGGCTATTCAAATATATTTTTAGGCCAAACCTGGTGGCTCACACCTATATTCCCAGCACTTTGGGAGGCCAGCCTGAGCAACACAGTGAGACCCTGTCTCTACAAAAAATTTAATTAAAAAATTGTCAGGCATGGTGGTACACATCTGTAGTCCTAGCTACTCAAGAGGTTAAGGCAGGAGAATTGCTTGAGCCCAGGGAGTTGGAGGCTTATAAATCATACCATTGTACCCCAGCCTGGGCAATAGCGCCAGAACCCATCTCTTAGAACAAAAAACAAAACTAATATATTTTTAAAACCTTCATAATATAGTCTTCATGCTCCATAGCATATAAAATATAATTTAAGCACAATTTATATTTTGTCTTGATCAAAATATCTACAACCCTTCTCTACACAGACATATTTCCAGGAAAACTGCAGTCACATAATATTTCTAGATTTCTGATTTAGTTCACCTGAATCACAATTAGTTAACTGGCAGGTAAGTAGGAATGCTTTTAAATGGCTGATAAAACTAAACAAAATATTTCAAAAAACTTGAAAATATCTATCTATGTGCTATAAAGTATCTGTGTGATTGTGACGGTGGTTCTGTTCAACTCAACAAATTTATCCAGTATTCATAGCTGTTGAGCATTAGTACCTTAGTTTACCCTAAAAATTCTACAGTTTGCTATCATGACTATTTCAGTAACATAAAACAAGAGATTTTTAATAAGTCAATACACAGAAGTATTAATTCTCATTAAGCTGAAAGATTTATTTTCTTGCTTTTACAAAAGCAAAATTAATTGATGGACAATGTTCATAAAAATTCAAAAAATCAAAAATGGAAGGTAGGGGCTTGTGATGGTTAATTTTAGATGTCAACTTTACTGGATTAAGAGGTATGTAATGTAGATAGACGATAAAGCATCATTTCTAGGTTTAACTGAGGGTGTTTCTGGAGAGACTGGCATTTGAATGAGTGCACTGAGAAAGAAAGATCTGCCCTCATCCAATATAGGTGGGCACCATATAATCCACTGAGGGTCCAATTAGAACAACAAAAAAAGGAAAAGCAAATTCTCTCTCTCTCTTCTCTCTGCCCCTTCCTAGAGTTTAGACATCCTTCACCCTTCGTCTCCTACCCTTGGACATGAGAAGTCCATGTTCTCCCGCCCTTGGACTCCATGATTTGCACCAACAGTCTCCCAAGTTCTGAGGTCTTTGGCCTCAGACTGAGAGTTATACCACTGGCTTTCCTCGTTCTGTGGCCTTCAGACTTGGACTGAGCCACACTTCCGTGGTTTTCCAACCTATAGATGAGCTATTATGGGACTTCTCAGCTTCTGTAATTATGCGAGCCAATTCCCATAGTAAAGCTGTGTGTGTGTGTGTGTGTGTGTGTGTGTGTGTGTGTGTGTGTATGTTTCTGTCTTTTCACAGAGAACAAATTTTCTGTCTCTTTGAAGAACATGGATTAATACAGGGGTGAAAATGCCACTTTGGTCCTATGGAAACCTGTAAATCATGAACCTACTACAAGAACTTGAAAAACAAACAAAAAAATCCTTGCATTACCTTTGACCATAAGCCTGTAATATCTTGTCAAATCAGAAAGCAAGAAAGTTACCAAAAACTGCTAGGGCTTATCAAAAGGATACAGGAGCCAACTTGAGGCCAATTTGAACACCAATATAGAATAACATAAAACATAAATGTGTTTAAATCCATGCATTTATAGGCCTGGCCATTTTTTACAGCAATCACATCAGACTGTTGGCTGATATTTCTTGGTATTTTGGTATTTCACAAAAAACTACTCTCGTATATGGTATTACATCTGCTCTTAGATCTCATCCATACTCTTGTTACTTACTTGTAATTAATTTTTAAAATCTAAATTTAAAACTCTATAAATCATCCATTACAAATTTTAATCGACTATCGCTATAGTGCCTGGTAAGGCAGCAGAAATTGTCTTAAGAGTCTTTAACTTTTAAAAATGGCCAAGAACAGGTAGCAGCAAAATAAAAGTGTTATCAGAAATTGGGTTATATAATGGATTCAAATAAATATGGGTAGAAAAGGAAAATCAGAGTTACACAAGAATGATGAATAGCAGCTAATGAGAGCAGCAAACCATTTGTGTGTTTATTTAAAAAAAAAAGCTCACCCTGTATTATGATGTTGCTGAGTTCCATTAAGACAAACATCAGGCAGCATGATGTAATAGAAAGAGTCTTGGCCTGAGTCAGGAGACCTCTGTTCTAGTCCAAGGTCTCAGTTTCCTCATCTGTAAAATGAGGGTGGCTGAATTAGATAATCTGAAAGGGCTCCTCTAGCTTTAACACTGAGTGATTCTAGAGATGAATTTAAGAAGAATCAATAAAATGTATGATCTTCGTTAACAGTAAAGTTTAACTGTTAACATTGGAAACAGCAGGAGGGAACAGTGATGGAAACAATTTTCAGGTTATAAAAGGGGCACAAAATTTGAAACTGTAAAAATCAATTTGTTTATAACTTGAAAGTTTTTAGAATATACTAGCCTTAGTAGCATTACCACATAAGCCAAATTAGCAATAAGTTAATGAGATTATGACCTGAAAAAACCTATTCACCTTTGGCCAGAAAAATTGCCCAAGTACATCTATGGACTAGTATTTACACTAAGTGATAGAGTGCCTCATAACTGTCCCCAATTAAATGACTGAACAAAGAATAAAATGACAACAAAAATGATTAAACAATTATTTAATTTAATATGCAATAAAATATTAATTATGCTTGTGACATCCTTCTGTGTTGATAGTGTATTTTCCCTACGCATAATTTTTTTTCCTGGTTAGCTTTCAAAATAAAACCTGGCTTTGCCCTCTGACAATAAGGCCAATTGAAAATAATTATTTTTTTTTCAGCAACACATAGAAACATTAAAAAAAAAAAAGAATTTCTTTGTGCTTTCATTTTGTCTACTGAAAGAAATCAAGCTTCTATCAAGAACAAATCATATTAATAGAAAGGTTTTGGGACCTCAAAAAATGGTGGTTTTCTTACTGCAGTTTCCTAAATATAATTAATTGCCTGGTCCTAGCTAATTGTCCAGGGTCTAACAAATTTAACTACTAGTTTTAAGTTCAGAGATCAGCTGAAGTTCTACTTTACATTTATTCATTTATTGCCTATTCATTTATTGCTAAGGTTCTTACCTGGCAAACTTAAAACTCCAAGGATATGAGACCCAACAAACATACCTCTGCAATCAAGAATCTATCAATAATCTACTCAGAATAGCTGTATGGATATAAAGATACAATGAAACATTCAATGAGAAAAACTTTTTTAAAGCTTATTTTAATGAAAATTACTTAAAGTGATTATCAAATAACCTGACATCCATATAATCCTATTACTCAGTTATTTGAACATTTCTCCTGGTAATACATAATCATCTACCTAACACGACGTTCAGAATCACTAATAAAATTTCTCTCTGGTTAGCAGTAACAAAGACAAAAATAGAGTAACCTTGATGGGAACAAAATTTGTTGTTGGCTAGTCTTAAATTGTATATCCATGTGTCCCTGAGATCAAAATCTAAGAAACAAAACTTTCATTTACACTGCATTTACATTGAATATATTTTCCATTTTATTTTTGGTATTATGAGTTATCATCCTAAGGAGATTAAATAACATTGTATATTTAATGGCAAATAACAGAAATCAGATGGATATACAGATCATACTTTAGGGAGCTGTTTGTAGCAATTTTCTCCATCTACCATACCTCCCCCATCATTTTTTCAGAGAGACTAAAATATCAAGACATTTAACGATAAAATACAACTACTAATGATAAGATACAACTATTAACAGTATTTCCTTTAGTCAAGATTATACAAATATGTAACAATGTAAACAAAACAAAAATGTACAAAATGTAAGCAAGCTCCTGTGATAATTTAAGGCTGATAGAACTACTGTTTGAACTAAAATATTCGAGGAAGGCATTGGTACTAAGTAAAGGGGAATTTGATGTCTAAATAACTAGTTGGTATGGGGTGTGAAGTCCACTTAATTGTTCCACACTAAATTTCTAACTATAGGGCATAAACACACATTTATAATTCTTTCTACCACTTCCAAAGTTGGTACATAGCCCAATTTTCTCAATGACCAAAATACATCATATAGATCAGTAATATAGAATTCTTATAACAATATAAGTGGCTGGGCAAAACATAGTAGCACATTTGCTTTGAGAAAGTTATAATCCTAGAAATGGTGATTTTTTTTAAATTACTGTAATACATTTGAAGCACTAAAAACACAAAAGACCAAAAAAAAAAAAAAAAAAAAAAGGTCCAAATCTATTTTTGGTTGCCAGAAAAATATCAAGCCTTTATATTAATAAGATCAACTAATTTCATGTAACTT
This sequence comes from Cheirogaleus major, assembly GCA_963574435.1. Lineage (NCBI taxonomy): Eukaryota > Metazoa > Chordata > Mammalia > Primates > Cheirogaleidae > Cheirogaleus > Cheirogaleus major. Next base: position 4,775 of record CAUYPO010058585.1, on the reverse strand, counting down.
ATATTTTAAAATAAATTTAATAACTGCTTAGTTTTGTTGGAAGTACTTGTTTCTGGACTGGGAAAGAAAAAAACTGTCAACAGAGAGAAACCAAAATAATCAAACTAATGATTAAAATTTCACACCTTGTAATTAAAATTATATTTTAATATTAATATTTTATTTTTCTCTCATCCCTACTCACACACAATTTAATCTGATATATACATCTAAAAATCCAGGCTATCAGAATAACTTTCATAAGAGTAAATGAACAGAGGATAAAAAACGAACTGGTATTTATAATGGTAATAGGTATACACAACACTGAATATTACAGTACTGTATTTTAATAGCACTATACTTGTCTCTGAAAACTTTACTTTTAAAAAATTCCACAAAATCCTGGAACAGTGATTTTTAACGCAGCAATTCATTAATACACTGTTACCATATTCCTAAAATACAGATTTTTTGTTTTATAAATTCTAATCATTCCAATCTGGCTAACAATTCCAGCATAAAAATCATAGAGTTTATATTTCATTTTGTTAATTTGTGTTTTTTCCCTTTCTTTGGGTACACTAGGTTGTGACAGCATTACTTTTTTAAAAAATAAATGCAACACACTAAAAAAAAGTGTCCCAAGCCATACTTCATATATGACAATTGGTCAATTAAAAGATTAGAAAGAGAATATAATCATTTCCTCTAATAGCATTTTCAAAAACTTGTTCAAAATAAGCAACCCCAGGGATTCCATCTCCCATTAATCACACTTGAATCCAGGCATACTCTAATTATGTATCTATCCCCTCCAAATCTATGTATTATAAATGACCTTAGTCTTTGCTATGTCATTTTAAAATAATTAAATTATTACGTGAGTTTGTTTTGTCCTCTCACTTTTTATTTATATTTCTCTATTTTTCTGTATCTTAAGCAGTTCAGAGCTCAGTGCACAGGCAGAAAAATGTCACTGATGAGTTCTCTAAACTTTTCAAATTTGAAGAAATAATATCAATTCTGATGAATGCAAACAAAAACAGGAGAAAGCTGGAGAAGGGGATTCTGTAACTTCATATGAACCAACACAAGTCCTAACTTCATCCTAAGATGTGCATGTAGAACATACCCAAAGAAACACTACAAAGGTCTTGAGAACTGAAGACCTAAATCACTCTTCAGGTCCCATACTAAGTCGTAAGTGGAACATTTGAGGAGTAGACCCAAAGCAACACAGCAAAGACTTTGGAAACTGAACTGACATTGGAACAAATGCCCACAGGTAAAACAGAACTTGTAGTCTGGGCCTAGCCATGTTGATCTCATGCTTTAATGAAAAAAAAAAAAAAAATCAACATTTTCCAGGTAGGATACCACTCAAAATTACTCAATATACAAAGAACCAGGAAACTGACCAATTCTCAAAGGAAAAGATAGTAACAAATGCCAATCCTGAGATGATACAATTATGCACTTGCAATAACAGGAAAGACACAAGTTCTCAGAAGCAGAAACTATAAAAAAGAAACAAATGGAAACTTTACAACTGAAAAAGTAGATAAAATAAAGTGTAGAAAAAGGAGAATAAAAACTGAATGATTGAATTTTCTGAGTAAGATAATACAATGACATGAGAATATAATTCTAAGTTTTAATAGAAAATTTTCCTAAAATAACAAAATCTCAAGCTCTCAACAATAATGAAAAAAATCTAGAAAACCTTCACTGGGGATGCCTGAAATAACAGCAGTAAATCCTATGTATACTATGTTTTTTCCATGATAAAGTTTAATTTGTAAATTAGGCACAGTACTCTCACACTTTGGGGTCATTATTAAATAAAATAAGGGTTACTTAAACATAAGCACTGCGATACCACTAGAGTAGATCTCATTACTGTGATGGCTACTAAGTGACTAAAGGTCAGGCAGACAATGGATATGCTAGACAAAGGGATGATTCCTGTTCCAGGTGATGAACAGGGCAGGATGGCTCACAATTTCATCGCACTACTCAGAACAGCACTAAATTTAAAGATTTATGAATTATTTCTGTGATTTTCCATTTAATAGTTTCAGACTGTGGTTGACCACAGGTAACTGAAACCACAAAAAGCAAAACTCTGGGTAAGGGGAGGAACTGCTATATTTATTTTTATGATAACTGCTATTTATTTTATCCTATCTGCAAGTTGGGGAAGAGAGTTTTATTTAAGGAATATATCAAAAGGCATTACAAAACAAAATACATTTCTCAAGTGATATAGAAGACTGAAGGAAAAACAAAGTATGTTTCAATTCAAATACAATTTTCAGTAAGAAAATTTATTCAAAAGATCATATAATCAAATGCTTTGTTGTAATTTATTTGGTTTCTGAAATTATAACCAAAATATGCAATCCCTTCTTCGAGTGAAAATAACAAAAAGCTTAAGTAAATTAGCAAATAATGAACTCTCTAGGTTTTTTTTAATGGATATAATTGTTTTTATTTATTTATTTATTTTTCTGAAACACAGTCTCACTCTCTTGCCCAGGTTAGAGTGGCCATGGCGTCAGCCTAGCTCACAGCAACCTCAAACTCCTGGGCTCAAGCAATCCTGCTGCCTCAGCCTCCTAAGTAGCTGGGACTACAGACATGTGCCACCATGCGCAGCTAATTTTTTATATATATATATATACTTTTAGTTGTCCAATTAATTTCTTTCTATTTTTAGTAGAGACGGGGTCTCGTTCTTGCTCAGGCTGGTTTCGAACTCCTGACCTTGAGCAATCTTACTGCCTCGTCCAGATATAATTGTTTTTAAATGGACACTGCAACAATGTTTGTCCTAAATTGTTCCTCAAGCAAAATAAAGAGCAACAATTGATCTATATGAGAATCTAGGGTTCTATCCTAATCCCAACTCCCCAGATTTCCTATCTTCTCCATATGAGAATAGAAGTAAAGATACATTCTCAAGAGAGAGGACAGAACTGTGGACAACACTTGACTTGGGATCCACGCTCTACAATCTGCTCTCTAGGCAAACAGGAATGACGATTTTCTCATCAATAAAACAGATATTAACACACTGACTGTCATACTAGAAAAAATTTTTTTTCCTTTGGGGCCACTGTGTTTTATTATGAAAACAGAATAAACACTTCAAAATAAAATGATCCTTTCTAACAAACCAAAAATTTGTGATTTTTTAATTTTCTATGTGTGAATTATATGCAACTTGAAAAATATGTGAAGAGACTTGAGTTACATATGCTTCACAAGGCGCTGGGCCCAAAACTAATGTGAGTTAAATACAACTCACATGGTAGTTAATGTGTTAAATATCTACTCTCTATCACAAGGCATATACAGTTAATCTTTGAAGAATGTTCGAGTGGGTGGTGTATTGACCCCAACACAGTCAAAAGTCCTCCTATAAGTTATGGCTCTTCAAAAACTTAACTACTAAAAAAATAAAATAAAATAAAATCTTAACTACTAATAACCTACTGATAACCAGAAGTCATGAACTCATAATATAAACAGTCAATTAACACATATTTTACATGTTATATGTATCATATACTACATTCTTACAATAAAGTAAGCTAGAGAAAAGAAAATGTTAAGAAAACCATAAGGAAGAGAAAACATATTTACTATTTATTAAGTAGAAGTGGATCATAAAAGTCTTTATCTTTGTCATCTTCACATTGAGTAGGCTGAGGAGGAGGAGGAGGTGTTGGTCTTGCTGTCTCAGGGGTGGCAGATGAGGAAGAGGTGGAAGGGGAAGCAGGAGAAGCAGGTACATTTGGTGTAACTTTTACTGAAAAAAGTTCAAGTGGACCTGCACAGTCCAAACCTGTATTGTTCAAGGGTCAACTGCACTAATCCATTTTTGGTATGATTTTTATTCACTTTTTCATTTATTAAAAGAACTTAAACTAATTGAAATGCCTTTTGGTGTCTCTTTCACACATCTAAAATATTTCTATGTAACTTCTTCTAAATCCATAAACCCCTATGCTCTAAGTCACTGTTTAAAAAATATCAGGTTGTATGTAATAAACTCAAATGATCCCATTAAAACATTTGATAGAAAATGAATGCCTAATATATATAAGATAAAGTGAAATAAGAACTTAAGCATTCCAACCTATTTTTAAAAGATCATCCTTATAGCAGATAGCAAATCACAGGAAAGGAGACAAAATAAGCATAGCGAAGGATCTCTGCGCCTATGAACCAGGGATAAAATCAAAAGATATAACTAAAATTAACTGGCTTAAGAAAAAGGACAGAACTTGAAGAAGCAAACAAGCAGTACACAACTAGAAATTCCTGTCTTTAACCTACTTTATTATGTTAATTTCTCCCAAGCAAAAAATTAAAAATTTAATAACAAAAAAGCATGCCACATTTCAAGGATGGATAGATGAAAGGAAGGAAGGAAGAATGGGAAAAAATTTAAGAGCTTCCACATGGCTTCAATATGCCTATGAAATAAGCAATGGCCTTCAGTTTAAAATTTTATGACTATATTGCTAAGATTAGACCATGCAGCCCAACTCTAAATGGTCAGACAGACGTCCTCCAACTATGGCCCGAGGGCCACATGTGGCCCGCCGAGGACATTTATCGGCCCGCCAGGTGTTTTTGCCCGTTTTTGTTTTTTTACTTCAAAATAAGATATGTGCAGTGTGCATAGGAATTTGTTCATAGTTTTTTTTTTTTAAACTATAGTCTGGCCCTCCAACGGTCTGAGGGACAGTGAACTGGCCCCCTGTTTAAAAAGTTTGAGGACC
>CAUYPO010058583.1:0-49810 GCA_963574435.1 Cheirogaleus major | reverse complement strand
GTCTGAGCTTCTGGTGGTTGCCAGCGGTCTCTGGCCTGCCTGGGCTTGCAGCTGCCTCCCCTCAACCTCTGCCTTCATCGTCACACCCATTGCATCCTCCCTATGTGCATGCCGGTGTTCAAATTTCCCTTTCTTTTCTTTTTTTTTTTTTTTTTTAGATTAAGAGTCTCACTCTCTTGCCTGGGCTAGAGTGCCATGGCGTCAGCCTAGCTCACAGCAACCTCAAACTCCTGGGCTCAAGCGATCCTCCTGCCTCAGCCTCCCGAGTAGCTGGGACTACAGGCATGTGCCACCATGCCAGGCTAATTTTTTCTATATATTTTTAGTTGGCCAATTAATTTCTTTCTATTTTTAGTAGAGACGGGGTCTCACTCTTGCTCAGGCTGGTTTCAAACTCCTGACCTTGAGTGATCCGCCCGCCTCGGCCTCCCAGAGCAAATTTCCCCTTCTTATGTGGATGCCAGTCATATTGGAGCAGGCTTCATCCTACTCCAGGATGACCTTATGTTAATTACATCTGGAGCAGCACTATTTCAGATAAGGTCACATTCTGCAATACTGGGGGTTCGGCCTGCAACATATCTTTTCAGGAATGGTGCAAAATTCAACCCATAACACCATCCTACCTGCACGTGCAACTTGCCAGGGTGCAAACATTGGCAGAGTTTTACCACTGGGGTCCTAGAGCCTGGAACATAATAGATGCTCAAAAAACATTTTTTTTTAAAGTTATTTGATGAATTATTTTTCTAGGCCGCTTTCCTCACTGTCTCCTTCTCATTTGCTTTTCAATTCAGTTTATCCACTGTCCGTCCCTCAGCCCTCACTAGAGCATGAGGGTCACCATCGTGTCCCCAACACCAGATACACGGGAAATACACAGCATATCGTTGTCCAACAAATGAGTGGGGTGAGAATTATAACCTATCCCACCCCCATTTTACAGAGGAGGAAACTGAGGCTCAGAAAGGTCAAGTGACTTGTTCAAGGTCACAAAGGGAAGTAGCAGAGAAAGTTTCAGTCAAGATTGACTTAATTAACAGTGCTTGTTCCAATAATAATAGTAATGGCCAATAGCTAACACTTACCTAGTACTTATCATGTCAAAGTCCTTTATTATGCTGTGGTGGACAGCTTCTGATACAAGCCCCAATGACCCCTGCCTCCTGGTGTTCACACTCTTGAGTAATCCCTTTCCCCTGAACTTGCGCTGGACCTAGTGACTCCTAATAAATAGAATAGAGGAACAGCAATGGGTGTCACTCTCAAGATTAGGTTATAAAAGACTGTGACTGCCGTCTCTTGCTTCTCTCTCTCTCTCTCCTTCTCTCTCTCTCCTATTTGGCTTCCTTGCTTTGATGGAACCAGCTTCCATGCTGTGGGCAGCCCCACAGAGAAGCCCCTGTGGCACAGAACTGAGGGCAGCCTCCATCCGACAGCCAGAGAGGAAGTGAGACCCTCAGTCCAACAGCCTGTTAGAAACTGACTCTAGGCATGAGTGAGCTTGGAAGCAGATCTCTCTCCAGTTGAGCCTTCAGATGAGACCTCAGCCCTGCTGCTACCTTGATGGCAGGCTTGTGAGAGTCCCTGGAGCAGAGGACCCATCTAAGCTGTGTCCAGCCTCCCAACACAGAAATCATGAGATACGAAATGTGTGTTGTTTTGAGTGACTAAGTTTTGGGGATAAATGAATACACATGTATGAACCCATTTAATTTCCGTAGCAAGCCTATGTGATTTATACTATTATCATCTTCATTTTACAGAGAAGGAAACTGAGGCACGGAGAGGCATAAATGTTTGTCCAAGGGTAGTAAGTGGCAGGGCTGGGGTGTAAAACCAGCTAGCCTGGCTCCAGGGTTCACACTCTTAGCCACCGCACTGTTGTTGTTGTTAAGTTGTTGTTCAATAATGACTGCCATTTGTCATAAGGCTTTCCCTTAACCAATTCCTTCGCAGAGTTCTCTGCATGTGTCTAGTCTTCACAGTCGCTCCATGTGATATATCTTCGTTTTCCTAGAAGTACTTATATTTTTTAATTTCAGTTGCAGAGGGTAGTGTTGAGGGCGCATTAACATCATTGGTCCCTGTCATCGCCAAACTGCAGCCTGACCAGGAGAGAGCTGGACCACCTAACACCTGCCCTTTCACATCTTCAGATCACCTGCTAAAACTTCCCCTTGGCTGAGCCCAAAGAAAAGCAGATGGAGTCCAGTTGTCTCCTACCTTCCAGCCAGGACAGGTCACCTGGACAGAGAGGAGACTTGGATGGGAAACAGAAGGTAGCAGCATCTCCAGATTGCCTGCTCCCCACCACATACACGACGTGGCAAAGGGCTGTGGGAAAATCTCTCGGGGGTGTGTACCCGGAAGAGGAATCAGACTCAGGGGTCGAGTCTCACTTCCACTGAATCTTCCATCTTATTCACCAGTCTACGCTCCCCCAGCAATGCCTCTGGGTCCCCATTTCCCCACACCCCCAACCACTTCCTAACGTCTGCCTATCAGGTGGGTGTCGAACGGAATCTCCCCGCAGTGGCTTACCAGGTTGTGGGTGATGGTAGGCGCGGTCTGTCCCAGATGCAGGCAATGAAGAGGACATTGCCAGAGGATGCAGCAACAGTAATAAAACTGACCAAAACTTTGGGCTGCTTTGCACTTTCACCAAGTGCTGGCAATTGTAAACAACATCTGTGATAAAATATTCCTCCCTGAAAAACACCTTTTGTTGGTCTAAACATTTGCTGCTGCTGCTGCTGCTGCTGTTGCTACTATTATCATGAAGTTTTAAATATATGCAAATATGTTTGCATGTGTGTATATATATACATATATACAATATATACATATACACAAATGTGCATATATACATAGATAATTAGTACATTTTTATTATTTTTAATTACTTATCCTTTAATAAGCATTGTATTACACACAGAAGTTAATTCAGACTCCAGTTTTACAGTTGGCCCCAAGAGCAAGGACACGTATTCATTTTGGGAGGAAGTTCTTGACGGTTGGAATTGTTCAAGTTCAATACATGGAATTTTTGCCTCCACTACTCGTGGCGCTACATCTTCCTGCTTTGTTGAAAATGGTCATTTTGAAATAAACCTTGACAACACAGTGATTGTAAAGACAAAGAGACAGAGCTAGAGTAACTTCCACAGGGTCCCTGGGATTCGAATTTGTGTATGAAGTTTGTAACATCAAAACAGAGTGCCAATTGCAAGGTGCAATTTTTTAAATGCAATGAGTGAAAATTTTAGCTCGTACCTGAGATATTTACTGAATTTGAATTAATACCTCTAAAATTGAAAAATATTCTTCTTTTTCCATCTCTAATTGTTTCAAACTAAAAAACAAATCTGGACAAGGACGACAAACAATGACTGGAAATAGTTTTGTTTTATGTGGGAGAGTTTCTTATAAAACTAAACATACTCTTAGCATACAGTTCAACAATTGAATTTCTTGATATCTGCTCAAATGAGTTGAAAACTTATGTCCGCACAAAATCTCACCTGTGAACATTTATAGCAACCTTATTCATAACTGTCAGAACTTGGAAGTAACCGAGACGTCCTTCAATATGTGAATGCATAAATCAACTGGGGCACATCCATGCAATGGAATATTATTAAGCAATAAAAAGAAAGGAGTTATGAAGCCATGAAAAGATATGGAAGAACCTTAAATGCATATTACTGCGTGAAAGAAGCCAAGCTGAGGAGGCTACCTACTGCATGATTCCTACTCCATGACATTCTAGAAAGGGCCAAACTACTGGGACAGTGAAAAGATCAGTGGTTGGCTGCTGGTGCAGGGAGGGATGAAGAGGTGGAGAACAGAGGATTTTAGGGCAGTGAAATATGACACTATGATAGTGGACATATGTCATTAAACGTTTGTCCAGACCCATAGCATGTACAACAGCAGGAGTGAACCCTCACGCAGACTACGGGCTGTGGATGGTACTGGTGTGTCCACGTGGGTTGGTCGACTGTGACAAATGCACCGCTCTGGTGGGGACGTTGACAGCAGGAGAGGCTGCGGCTATGTGTGGCGGAGGGGATGTGTAGGAACCCTGGACCTTCTGCTCAATTGTGCTGTGAACCTAAAACTGCTCTAAAAAATAAAGTCTGATGCTTTGAAAGAAAGAAAGGAAAAAAAAAAAAAAAGCCCACAAGTCCAGAAAGAGATGCTACTGATTATTACATGATTATTACTGAAAATAGTTGTTATATACAGGAGGAGGGTGTTAAAAACAATCTGGGTGTCCAACAGGTCACGTTTGCTGTGGTCTCTCTCTTACTAGAATGCAGGCTCTGCCAGGCCAGGTACTTTTCTTAGAGCCTTATGGAGATGTAATTCACATACCGTAAAATTCACCCACTTAAAGTGTAAGAATCAGGCGGGGTGTGGTTTGCACCTGTAGTCCCAGCTATAGGGAGGGAGACTGAGGCAGGAGCATCTCCCTCCTTGAGCCCAGGAGTTCCAGGCTTCAGTGAGCTATGATTGATTTATTACTTATAAATATTAATAAAATGTACAAATCAATGGTTTTTGGTATAGTCACAGAGTTGTGCAACTATCAACATAGTCAATTTTAAAACATTTTCATCACCCCAAAAAGGAACATTGCACCCCTTAGCTGTCACCCCAAGACCCCATTCCCTGTACCCCAAGCCCTAGGCAGCCACTAATCTGCTTCCTGTGGCTATACATGTGCCTTCCAGCACTGGGTGTTGTTAGCTTTGCGCTCTGCTCTGTCCCGGAACCTGCAACACTGCTTGATATATGGTAGCAGGGTAGGCGTTCAATGGTTATTTAATTAATCTCCTTGTTTTAATTGGAACCCCAGTCATGGCTGGACTGGCCCCTCTTGTTTACCCATTCCCTGGGTCTCTGTCCAGAGGCCCCTTCATCCCCCACCCATTGTCCCATCAAGGCCGTTTGGAGCCACTTTGGGGCTCCCCACTGTCACCTCTGTTCAGACAGGTACACCCCGTTTTATAACTGCCTGCATCCTGCTCGGTGGTACCTTCCAGACACCCCCAGGGCAGGGATAGATTCTGTCAGCCTATCTCCCAGGGCCCAGCCCCAGCTCAGGAAATGTGTGTTGAATTTGAACTGAAACGAGAGAAGTCAGCAACCTTGACCTACATCTGCCCCCAGCTCCTGGCCCACAAACATCGACAAATAGCAGAGAGGCCGAGGGTGTGAAAGGCAGAGTCGGGCTGAGCGTTTGAGTTCCCTCCACCGCTGACCTGCTGCAGGACACTGGGAGGAGACTTCATCTCCATGAGCCTCCCTTTCCTCAACTATGAAGCAGGGCTAATAATAGGACCACCTCCCCGGGGTGCTGTGAGGATTAGCACCAGGGCTGGCATTACCCAGTGTTCAGTCAATGCTCGATATAATTATTGTTAATCACATGGGATTTACGAAGCCCTTACACACCCACTGCCTTTGGCCGTCCGTCCATTCCCTCGGTCCACGCACATTTCCTGAGAAAAGAATCCAGTGTGTGTCGGACACTCTGAGTCCTTCTGTGTGACTGAGGTCGGGGGGAGATGGAGTAGGTGGGTAATAAGGTGAAGCAGGCACCAGCTCCAGAAGGGCTCAGAGGCCCGGCTGGGGAGCTTGGACTCTATCCAGAGGGCAGTAGGGAGCCATGGGAGGCTGTTGAGAATGGGAGGGACCAGATCGGAACCCCAGTGTTATTAACAGAAAGATACCTTTGGGGTGGCAAGTGGGGCACTCCAGGGGAGAGACTGGAGGCTGGAGGCGGTGGGGCAATGGCCCACACGGGAGAGGAGAGCAGCAGGCCTGGAGAGCAGCCCACGGGAGTGGAGAGTGTGATGATTCTTAGCCTGTGGTCTCCAGGCTTCCAGAGAGGCTTGATGATGGATGGACTTCAGCGGGGTCTTTAATCTCCAGTGTTGTCGGCCAAACTGTGTGTTTCCATTTCTACAAAAGTAAATAGAAACAAGGCAAAAATAGTCTTGATGACGTGTTTTCTTTCACTCAACACAGTCGATTCTCCTTGTTTATGGCAGTTGTGTTCCATAAAGTTGCTGATAACATCAAATTGCCAAATACAGAGCCTCTGCCCCTGGGGGGAGTACAAGGTTGGTTTCCCAAAAGTCTGGTCACAACATTTTCATCAACCAATCAATACATAACTTTGTTTATTTGTGTGTTTCTGTTTAAAGACAGCTTTTAGGCTGGGCATGGTGACTCGTGCCTGTAATCCCAGTGCTTTGGGAAGCTGAGGTAGGAGGAGCCCTTGAGGCCAGGAGTTGGAGACCAGCCTGGGCAACATAGCGAGACCCCCATCTCTACAAAAAATTTAAAAAATTAGCCGGGCGTGGTGGTGCGCACCTGTAGTCCCAGCCACTTGGGAGGCTGAAGCAGGAGGATTGCTTAAGCCCAGGATCGAGGCTGCATGAGCTATGATCAGACCACTGCACTCTAACGGGGGTGGCAGAGTGAGACACTGTCTCTTAAAAAACAATTTTAAAAAAGACACATTTTAAATATATATGTTGTTGGTTCACTGATGTGGGACTCAGGGCCACCAGAAGTATAACTCATGCCCAAAAACAGCTCATTTAACACATAGACTTTCTCTGTAAGTCACCTCCCAGCCTCCCTGGAGCACTCGAGGAACCTTTGACAGCACTTTGGCACTAAGCTTGGGGGCCATTTTAAACTGCAGAATCACCAACAAAACGCACAACAATGAGAACATCATGGCACTAACATGAAAATGACCCTCGTTTATAGGATGGGCTGAAACAAGAAGGCAGAATGTCACCTTGTTCACCTCAGCTGGAGACGTGTACATCCTCAACTCAAATTTTTCACAGTTCTGTGAATGCCACAAAAGCGCTGTGCTTTTGTTGTTGTTGTTTTCTCTTATTATTATTTATTTTAAATTGGCAAATAAAAATCATATATATTTATCATGTACAGCATGATTTCTTTTTAGAGATAGGGTCTCACTCTGTTGCCCAGGCCGGAGTGCAATGAGCTATTAATATGATGACACAATCATAGCTCACTGCAGCCTTGAACTCCTGGACTCACCAGCCCAAGTACCTGGGACTACAGGCTCACATCACTGCACCGCGATAACGTGATTTTATATGTATGTATATATACGTACACACACACACACACTGTGGATTGGCTAAATCAAGCCAATTAACATGTATTACCTCATCACGTACATATCATTTATTTGCAGTGAGAACACTTAAAATCTACTCTCTTAGCAATTTTTAAGTATACAGTACCTTGTTATTAACTATAGCACCATATTGATTTGCGGGTTACCAATAAATTTGAAGGAGTGGTTCAATATGCACATAATGAGATTGACTGTATACCCCCAACGTTATCATGTCAACATGTAATTGGCATAAAAATTATCAAGGAGATAGTCCACATTCTTTCTTTTCCAAACTCGGAGTCTATTTTATGCTGACAGCACATCTCGATCCAGAACAGCCGTGTTTCAAGTGCGTAAGAGCCACACATGGCCAGCGGTTTCGGTAGGAGACAGTGCAGATTCTAGCTTTCCTCAGATTCCCACAGGGTTCTCTGAATTCAAACAAATAAAAATAAAAAACGGATGCCAGATGCAACCACCCCGGAGAGCCATGTGACATCATCTAAGAAAGCCACACATTCTCCTATCCTCTGACCCCGGAATTCCACTTAAGGCCAATGCCCCAGGAAAAAAAAATTGTGCCACTTAGCACAAGGCAACATGTATAAGAATATTCTTTGCTCCTCTGCACATAGGAGCACAGTATTGGAGAACCCTAAAGCCCAGCATCAGAAGAATGGATCCACTGAAGACCATGTGCCCACACCCTAAATTTTAAACATCTTTGCAAAGGAAATAGCCTGAGCTACATGTGACAACCCCAGGGAAACTCACAAGCTCAGTGTGGAGCTAGAGAGGACAAAAGCAAGCTGTGAAAGGTCGGGGACGTGATACTATTTATACAACATTAAAAACATGCAAGGTGATACTCTCCAGCAATGATGGATTTATACATATGTAGCAAAAGTCTTTATTTATTTGTTTATTTTTAATTTCTATTTTTTAAAGGTGAAACAGTGGGAGTGGAGAAGGAACAAAGAAATCTGAAACTGGTTGTGATCAATTTGTTGTAAACACCACTGCCCGGACCAGCTGCAAAAGTCTTTTTAAATCAAAGAATGACAAACACCTCATTTGGAAGAGTGGTTACTTCTGGGAGAGAAGGGAAGGATCTGGGAAGGAGAGTTCTCACCAAGGATTTCAATTATCTTTGGAAAATTATATTTCTCAATCAGGGTGGTGGATATGTGCACGGATGCTCGTTATATTTGGGGGGGTATTTTTCGTGTGTGTATGCCTGAAATATTTCATTGCATGGAGAATCACAGCGAGGTTTTGTGCTGTGTGTGAGCAGGTCAGAGATGACAAGAGTCAGCCCGTGTGGCCTGTCTGTGCCTTGGAAAATAATAATTCCTGTGTCATAGGTAGATAGATGATGAGGATTAAATGAGATTGTCGTACAGGTATGTAAAGCTCCCAGGAAAGTGCCTAGAAAGTGACAGCCATAAGAGGATTTGTTAATGATAATAATAATAATTATTATAATAAGCACCCAGCTATCCTCAGTGCTATGGTTTGTGTTTTCATCCATTATCGCATTTAACAATAGTTGTTCAAAGTACGTACAGTGTAGCAGAGAGAAAACAGCATGACTGTCTCAAAACGGAAGCAAAGGCAGCCCAACTTTGTCAAGAAGTTTGGTTAACTGCACCACGATGATTGTTAAAGGCCAAGATTTTGATTTACTAATTTATAATTGTATTCATTCTAGCACAAAACAAATGAATTTAATGTTATGGCTTCTTTTCTTTTCTCTTTCTTTTTTTCTTTTTTGGCCTGGGGATGGGATGGGATGGGATGGTGGGTGGGGTAACTCAACAATCTTTGAAGTATAAATTAATTTTTTATGTGTTCTTTAGGTACATATTTTATTGATTGAATTTACTTGAAAATACATATAATATATAAGTGACATTATATATGAGATATGCTATAGTTTATATAATTTGCTATATATGGTAGCATATCTAATATAATTGTACTACATATAATATCATTGTAATGTACATTATATTATGCATTATAAAGATTACTGTTTTAACAATATTGCTCTGAGTAGGAGCTGTGATTACCTTCACTTCATACAGGAGGAAACTGAGGCACAGAGGCAGTTGGACACTTGTCAGCATGCACTGGCCTGGCCAGGAGTGGACAAAACTCAGAGAGGGTCACAGAAGGAGCCCATGGGGTCTGGGGCCAGGAGGGGTGGGGTGGCGGAGAGGTGTAAGGCTGGAGGCCAGCTTTAAAGAGGGGTGTGTATGTGCCCTGAGGTCAGGACTGCAACCTCCCCCACCCATACCTGCACACTGAGGTCACTCCGGGTGACCCCGCAGAGTGGCGTTACTAAATGGGGAGGTGCAAAGCTCCCCGGATCATCGGTGAGCCTCTGGGGGAGGGCTGGGGAGGGCTGAAGGCCTGCAGTGTCCCCTCTCACTCTCCTCCCAGGAGACCCAGGTGGCTGGCCCTCCAGCCTGACCTTTCAGCTTTAGCGTGGCAGATGCCTCTGTAGTCGCTGCAGCCCCATGCTGTGCACAGCCCCCTGGCCCTGGGGGAGGAGGTCAGCTCTACCGGGCACCTGAGGTCTGTCCCCCAGAAGCTGACGGGCAGGGGCCAGAGAGGAGACCTGAGACCCCAGACCCTCCCTGAAGCCCCGCTCTGCCTCTCTGTGGCCAGTGACTCTGTTTCTTCATGCCTCAGTTTCCCAATCAGTACATTGAAAACCATCATTCTACTCACCCAGGGCATTGGGAGGACTCCACAAAGTCTTGGATGAATGAGAGAGAGAAAGGGAGGGAGGAGCCCAGGACTGGTGCCTCATAACCATCAAGTCAATAGTCATCATTGTATTATTTTATTTTAAATTTTTGAATAAGTTACACACGCATGGGGAAAATTCAAATCATGCAAAAGGCACAGTGATTAAAAAGTTCCCTGAAAGCCATGTAGGATATTGATTCCTGACTCAAATAATGTAAATAAGGACTTAAAAAAAAGAGAGAGAAATTGAATACAGACTGGTTATTAGCCGATTTTAATAAATTATTGTTAATGTCATTAAATATGATACTTGTAGTGGAGGTGGAAATTTTTCTTACTTCTACAGAGAGATGAGCACCCAAGTGTCTTGGAACAATTTATCCTGATGCCTGCGGTTTATTTTATAACTTGCAGTTTTTTATGAGGGAAAATTTCAAACATAACCAAAAATAGAGACAGCAATGAAATGAGCCCCCAGTTCTCGAATAGTAACACTTACCTGCTCCCTGCCCCAAACACACACTTTTCTTTTTTTTTTCTTTTTTTAATTTTTTGTCTTATTTTTTATATTATTTTTTTTTTCAGCTAATATACAGCAGAATTTTATTTTCTTTTGCTGGAGTATTTTAAAGCAAATACATGTCATTTCCACCCAAGAAGATTTCAATAGGTTATAATTTCCTTTAAAATAATTTGTGTGCCCCCAGCATTCTTCCTACTTTTCTGTAGCTTTGCAGCTTTTCCCAAGCTACCCTCGGAAAACCCAAAGAGCAAAGGAAGTTCCACCTCTGCCCCCACTCGAGCCTATCCAGCTCCCCCGCGGCTAGCGGCAGGGCCAGTTTCCTGTGGATCCTTCCAGAGCCTCCGCAAAGCTGTTGTTGTGCGTCTTTATTAATAGCAGAGTTGTAGTAGTGGTGGAAACGCGAGTGGGGCAGGCATCAGGCCTCTGAGTCACACAGACCTGGCCCGGGGCCTGCTCCCCTCCTGACCTGCGTAAGGCGATCGCCTCTGGGAACCTCAGTTTCCTGCTCTGTGAACTGGGGATGAATAACTGACCCCCCGGGCAGCTGGGAGGATCCAGTGCTCGGCAGGTGCTGAGACATGACAGTACCTCCGTTCCCAGTGTGGCTCACGGCTATCTGAGCTCCCGGGTCTGAGGGAGGAGGCTGGGACCTGGCCCCCTACTGTTAAGGAGCAGGGCTCGGGAACAGTCCCCTGGTTCCTGGACGCCAGCACTCCGGGCCCCTGGAGGAAGACAGAAGCGCTCAGCCCCAAGCCTGTCATCCCAGCTCAGGTGTGTGAATCTTTCCCACCTTTCTCCTCTGTCCTCAGGCCTGGACCTTGGGGGTTCACAATATGTTTTGTCCCCTCTGTCCTGGGACCAGAGCCCAGAGTCCAAGCCGGTCTAAGTTTGGAAGGGAGAGGGAGGGGGCAGCGGCCAGACGGGGTGAGGGAGGGGTGTGGGGGGACAGGATGTCTCTGTCTCTGAGCTGTCACACACACCCCTGTCCCAGGCCCAGAGAAAGGGAGGGACAAAGGCTTTGACAGAGAGTCTGGAACAAAGCGAGGAGAGAGACTCAGAGACACGGGGGACAGCGAGATGCCCAGAGGGAGGCAAACACAGGCGGAAAGAGGGAAGGAGGGAGGCAGAAAACAGAGTGTGGGGACCCCCTGATAGGCAGGGTCAGTAGTGAAAGAGTGGGCAGAGTGTGGGGGCAAGAGAGGGCTGGGGACCAACAGACGACAGGGAGAGGGAGTCCAGCCCGAGACCCAGGGGTGGGCCAGAGACTGGGAGGGTAGAGGGAGAGATTCACGTATAAGGAAAGTGGCTGAGACTGGCTAAAGAGGAGTGAGAGGGAGGAAGGGAAATAAACTGGCAGTGCAGAGAGGGACACGAACCCAGAGGGAGACAGAGACATCTTCCAAGCTCGACAGAGTCGGACAGACACGGGGAGACGGAGGCAGACCCTGTCGACGGGCTCCCGGCCCTTGGCTCTGCACAGCGAGGACCTGTGGGTGCAGGGGGCTTGGGGGATTCGTTGATCTCTGGGGAGTCCAGACAGGGGGTGCCTGCCCAAGGGCCAGCCAACACCAGGTGACCCTGAGATGGAGCCCAGGGCCCCCGAGACCCCCGAGGATGGGGACCCAGAGGTGAGAGATGGGAGACAGGGGAGGAAGGGGGGACAGGGAGGCCACTCAGGGAGACAGGCTGGGGGAAACAGAAAGACCTCAGAGACCTGACACAGGGAGGCAGAATAATGGAGACCCAAGGACACTTGGCAAGACCAAGGCCCCAGAAAAATGACCTCAGAAACAAAGGACAGGATGCACGGGGGAGAAGACGATGGAGAGAGAGAGATGCGGGTGGCAGGGGAGGGGTGTGGGCTGAGGGTGCAGCCCCAGCTGGGGCGGGGGGTTTCTGGCCCACTCCTACGGATGGGGACAGGCGGGGCCTCTGAGACAATGACCCCTAACCCTGCCAGGACACAGAAACAGGTGGCCTGAGGCTGGGTGAGTCATTGTGACT
This sequence comes from Cheirogaleus major, assembly GCA_963574435.1. Taxonomy (NCBI): domain Eukaryota; kingdom Metazoa; phylum Chordata; class Mammalia; order Primates; family Cheirogaleidae; genus Cheirogaleus; species Cheirogaleus major. The sequence continues at coordinate 37,346 of CAUYPO010058583.1, read as the reverse complement.
CATCCTCCTCTCTGGGGACAGTGACCCCTGTCTCCTGCCCCCACCTCCATCCCTGGGCTGGGCCTCCAACCTCCTCCCCTGCCACTCTCAGCAGACCCCAGACTCACCCCCTGTCTTCCCCTGCCCCTCTCCCATAGGAAGACACAGCCACAGCCCTCCAACGGCTGGTGGAGCTGACGGCCACCAGGGTGACCCCGGTGAGGAGTCTGCAGGTCCAATATCGCCTCATCCGAAAGCTGGGCTCCGGCTCCTACGGCCGTGTGCTCCTCGCCCAGCCCCGCCAAGGGGGTGAGTTCGGCCACCCAAGGGCAGACTCCCAAACTTCCCCTTAGCAAGGGCTCCTGGAAGCCTCTCAGACAGGGGCCATTCCCAGGAGGAGTTGATGGGGACCGTTCTTGATGGGGATTCTCAGAAAATTAAGAGCTCTGTAATCTTCTGGGAAAGAGAGGTTACCCAGAGAGGGTAAGTGTCTGCCTAGGGTCCCACAGCAGGGCAGGCATGCAACTTGGAACCCAAGTCACCACCATGTCCCTTGCTTTATGAGAGAGGAAACTGAGGCCCAGACAGGGTGAGGCAGCTGTGCAAGGCCACACAGCAGTCTGAGGCAGAGCCTGGGGACCCTTAGGGAAGGTCTCCAACCCACACTTCACAGGTGCTTCTTGCTTTGCCCACAAGAAGCCTGCGGCTCAGAGAGGTTAAGCGGCTTGCCTAAGGTCCCACAGCAAGGCCAGAGCTGCCTGAGTTCCCCTCTGGCCCCGTCTCCCCGGCAGGTCCAGCCGTGGCTCTGAAGCTCCTACGTCGGGACTCGGTCCTGAAAACCACCTTCCTGAGGGAGTTCTGTGTGGGCCGCTGCGTCTCCTCACATCCAGGCCTGCTGCAGACCCTGGCGGGGCCCCTGCAGACCCCTCGATATTTTGCCTTCGCCCAGGAGTATGCGCCCTGCGGGGACCTCAGCGGGATGCTCCAGGAAAGGGTGAGGTGGGCGGGAGACAGAGGCTGGGACTGCTTCTCCCAGGTCCAGCTCTGTCCCAAACCCCAGTTCTAGCTCCAACCTTAACCCCAAATGACCTCTCCATTTCTAACTCTCAATGCAATTCCATGCCTGACCCCACCCTAATCCACCCAATCACCAAACACAAGCTGGATGAGCAGGGAGCTGGGGGTGGGCCTGGATGGACTGGGGCTGATGCAGGAGGTGGGGATGGACACAGAGCTGGGATTTTAGTTGGCATTGGAATTAGGGATGTGAGCATGGATGGAGGTGGGTTGGGTTTAGGGTTGATTATGGATTGGTAATTCATGGGTATGGAAAAAAGCATGAATAGGGTTGCCAAAAGAGGCAGAGATGGCTGAAGATGTATACACAGACTGAGTGGAGGCGGGCTATAATAGGGTTTCCTCTAAAGGAGCCCAGGTCAGGACTGAAACCATGAAACTCTAGGGCCTCTTGACTTTGAAGATTAGGGGTGGGGATATTTCTAGAAATAGACTTTGGATTTCAGATAGAGTTGGGGGTAAACAGAAGGAAGGAAATAAGGAAGTGAGGGAGGAAGAAGGATCTATGGATGGATGGATGGATGGATGGATGATGGACAAGTGGGTGGATGGATGGGTGAGTGGATAGATGAATGGATGGATAAATGGGTGGCTGGCTGGCTGGCTGGATGGATGGATGGATGAATGGGTAGATGGATAGGTGGATGGATGAATGGATGGATAGGTGGATAATGGATGGATGAAAGAAGAAAGGAGGGATGAGTGGATGGATGGATGGGTGGGTGGATAGAGGCATGTGTGCATGGATGGATGGAAGGATGGAAGGATAGGTGAATAGATGGGTGGATGAAAGGAAACAAGGAAGGATGAATGGATGGATGTTGTATATTAAATACTTGATTAAGTTATTGGATTGCTGACTGGTTAGAGGCATGTATGTTGAGCGGATGCATTGTTGAAAACTATTGGATGGATGGATGGTTTCATGGATGGATTGCTGGCAGCTGAATGAACCAATTAATCAATCAATTGATGAAGTAAACTGGAGGGCTTTATAACAGGCTCTGAGCTACAGATGGGATCTAGATGAGTATGGGACTAGGATTAGGGTGAGTTTGGGATCTGGGTTCTCACCAGAGATCTGGGTGGTCATTTGAGAGGAGATATATAAGAAATTTTCAGAGTAGGTCTGAGTACTAGAGTTAGGAGAACCTTTGAAAGAAGCTCAAAGAAAGAGCTTCTGGTTAGAACTGGGGTTCTAGTGAGGAAAACAGCTGGGAGTTGGTCTGGGGCAGTACAGATATGGGCTCAGGCTGTGATCCAGAGGAGGTCTTTGGGAGGGTGTGTGGAGACACTGCAGGGAGCTGCTAGTCTGGGGCTCTAGATTCTCAAACCCTAAGAGTCAGAACCTTTAGGGCTCAGGAGTCTAGAGCCTCTTTCAAGGGCGATTAAGAAGAAGGAACCAAGACACCTTGACGTTTGTCCTCTCTCCTTGACCTCAGGGCCTCCCAGAGCTGCTGGTGAAGCGGGTGGTGGCCCAGCTGGCTGGAGCTCTGGACTTCCTCCACAGCCGGGGGCTGGTCCACGCAGATGTCAAGCCAGACAACGTGCTGGTCTTCGACCCCATGTGCAGCCGTGTAGCCCTAGGTGACCTGGGTCTGACCCGGCCAGAGGGCAGCCCAACCCCCGCACCCCCAGTCCCACTGCCCACCGCACCGCCCGAGCTCTGCCTCCTGCTGCCGCCCGACACCCTGCCCCTGCGGCCGGCCGTGGACTCCTGGGGCCTGGGGGTGCTTCTCTTCTGTGCAGCCACTGCCTGTTTCCCTTGGGACGTGGCACTGGCCCCCGACCCCGAGTTCGAAGCCTTCGCTGGCTGGGTGACCACCAGGCCCCAGCCGCCTCAGCCACCACCACCCTGGGACCAGTTTGCGCCCCCGGCTCTGGCCTTGCTCCAGGGGCTTCTGGACCTGGATCCTGACACTAGGAGCCCTGCATTGGCTGTCCTGGACTTCCTGGGGGACAACTGGGGATTAGAGGGGAACAGAGAGGGACCTGGGGGCTTGGGGAATGAGTCCTATGAGGGTGGTGAGGAGGGGGAAGAGGGAGGGTCAAGCTTGGAGGAGGGGACAGATGAGGAGGATGATGACAAAAGTGGCAGGAAGACAGGGACAGATGCGGGAGCACCCTTATCAGGTGACTGAGACAGGTGGCCAGAGCCTGGGCCAAAGGCCCTTCCCCCAGCCCCCATGGCCACCTGGATGGGGAGACAGCTGCTCCCGGGACAATGGAGGGAACACACGGCACCTCTCCCTACTGAGGGCTTGACTTGAATGTGCAACTCTCTTTCCAACTGAGGACCCAGGGGTCCCTCCAGCCCCCCCAGCCCCTCCTCCCTCAGATCCAGAGTCCAGCCCCAGCTCCTCCTCCCTCGAGGACCCTTCCTGCTCCCTCCATCCTCAGTGTGTGTTCTTGAATGTGGTTCCCCCCATAGATACATGTTTGTGCTCTGCGGACGTGTGGAATGCACAGCATGGAGTTCTGAAGGGATCACTCCTCTCCTCTGAGACCTTGGGTGACTCCCACTGTCCATGGCACAAAGTCTGAACTTTCAGGATCCGACACCATGTAAATCTCAGCCTCCACCGCTCCCATTTCCCTGGGTAGTGCTGTGGGAGTCACTCTTCATTCTGGAACCGTCCACATACACACACACACACACACACACACACACACACACACTGGCACACCCCGTGCCCTCCGCCGACAGCACCTGTCCTCCAGCCTGTGGCTGCAGAAAGGGGCTCCCACCCCTAGCTCTCTCTCGCCTTCTGGGGAACTTGTATCAGAACGTTCCCTTTCTCTCTCTTTTTCTGTCTCCCATCTCTGACTGTCCAGGATGGACCTCTTTCATTTCTAGATCCTTCCAGGTTTTGCCCCCTCAGAGCAAAACCACAGTTCATGATTGTCCAAGCGCCGTCCATCTTTCTTGGGCCCATCCATCCTAAGAGCTAGGCCTGGTTCTGACAGGCTTCGTCCTTTCCCTGTGCCAGCCTGGGTCCCCGGTTTTCCCGCACCACCTCCCTGGTGGCACAGGGACCTCTGGCTCGGTTCGTGCCTGCAGGATAGGGGCTGCAGAGATCCGATTCCGTGTCCCCAGCACCCAGCGGAGGCTCAGGAACAGGAAACTTTGTTTTCCCCATCGGAATGTATGCCTTCTAGATTGAAAAGTGAGTTCGTAGGCCAGGTGCGGTGGCTCACGCCTGTAATCCTAGCACTCTGGGAGGCCAAGGTGGGCAGATCGCTCAAGGTCAGGAGTTTGAAACCAGCCTGGAGTTTGAAACCAGCCTGAGCAAGAGCGAGACCCCGTCTCTACTAAAAGTAGAAAGAAATTAATTGGCCAACTAAAAATATGTAGAAAAAAATAGCCGGGCATGGTGGCGCATGCCTGTAGTCCCAGCTACTCGGGAGGCTGAGGCAGGAGAATCCCTTGAGCCCAGGAGTTTGAGGTTGCTGTGAGCTAGGCCGATGCCACAGCACTCTAGCCCGGGCAACGGAGCGAGACTCTGTCTCAAAAAAAAAAAAAGAAAGAAAAGTGAATCCGATAAGTGCAACATGGCACCCTGGGCTGGACCCTGGGGCAGAAAAAGGACGGGATCATTAACTTTTTGGCTTTGACAAACGTGCCTTGGGTTGTGTTCATGTGCCAACATTGGGGAAGCTGGGTGAGGGGCACATGGGAACTTCACAATCTTTGCAACCGTACTGTAAATCCACAATTATTCCAAAATAAACAGTTTGTTTTAAAAAATAAAGTGAGTCCACGTTGGTCATGAAGCTATCAACCTGAGGGGCAGGTGCGGTCGTCCCAGAAAAAGAAGGGAGCCGTCTGGAGCCCCTCTGTCGGCCGAGGGCTGGCGACTTTGGGGGGCAGCGGACCGCCCTGTGCCTAGAGAAGGGAAGCCAGAGCTCAGGGCCCTTGTTCCTGTCGTACTTTTTCAGATTATTTTTATCATTATCCCTCTCCATGGTGTGGCGGGGGTGCCCAGCCCCTTCTCCCTCAGACCCAGGTCCAGACCTGAGCTTCCCCCACCGGTTTGAAGTGTTCAGGCACAGAGCACAGACCTCTCCCCCCGCGGGGCCCCTCTCCTCCCAGTTGCTCCACCACCTGCTTCCCGCCCCCCCAGGCCTGAGGTCATCTCTCACTGCATCATTCTGGAATCTCGTTGTCTCATTTTTTCCCCAAACAGCACCCCAGTGTCTGATCCCCTGGACACCCCTCTCCGAACACTTGTGTCTGACCTGTCAATGGGGCATTGATGGGGGCAGCTGGGCAAGGGGGTCAAGGCAGGGGTGGGTTGCAGAGATGATTTCATTCTCTGCAGGGGCCTGGACCCCTGGGCCTAGGGGAGGAGGGCTGAGCCGGGCGGGGCGTTTGTCTGACCACAGCCAGTTCTAGGAGTCAACGCACGATGTCGCTCTGCCCCCAGTGGGGGCAGAAGGGGCGGGACCGGGGCAGGGCAGGGGCAGGGCCTTACGACCCCCCGAAGTGGGGGCGGGTCTTGCTCCGGGCAGGCCTCCGCTGGCATGGGCCCTGAGTGCCCGGCGCTGACCACAGCAAGCTGCAGAAGGGCCAGGCGGGCCTTGGAGAAGGTACGGTCTGGAGGTCTGCGCCCAGGTCAGGAGGAAGGCGAGGTTGAGTGGTGGGAGGTGGGCAGCACCTGAGAGTGAAAACGGCCAGGTGGCCAGGGGCCTGGGTCCCTTAGGGGAGCGCAGGCTGCACCCGGGGCTGCAGAGTGGCTGAATGTCAGGGAAACAGGTCTTGGGGGTCCCCAGCTGTGTGAGTTGCGCACGTTTCCAGGAGAGGGGCGGGCTGGGGAGCCTGAGTCTGAGACAGGCAGGCTGGGCTGTGAGAGGCAGACCCAAGGCCTGCACAGGTCCTGGGGACCATCCCAAGTGCCTGCTCCCACGCAGGACCCAGGCGTCCCAGGCCCTCCAGTGCAGCCCCGCCTCCCCAGCCCCTGGGGGCAGAGAGCACCTGTTTGTTCTCTCATCCACCCCCAGGGCCCAAGTCTGTTTGCTTTGGAAACAAGGTGGGGGGTGTCTCCAGTTATCTGGTTCATCTTTCAACTTCAGGCCATCAGGTGGTGCAGGGGTGTGGGGGCAGGGGACATCGGTGACCTCAGGCTCGGATTCCCCTTACACAAGGGACTGTTGTCCCTGCTCCTCAGAGGCCTCTCACTAGGGGAAACTGAGTCACAATAAGAAGCAGCAATGAAGCCCCAGTCACTCCTCCGTCAGACCCAGGGGTCCAGCCTGGCGAGACCTGAGCCCGGGTCACCCTCGCTTGGTCTGTCCTTGCAGAGATGCCGGGCAAACGGTCTGACGAGGAGTCGGTGGAGGTGGAGGCCGGGGAGGACGTCGGTGAGCCGAGCCTGGGGGGCCTGACCGAGGAGGAGCTCCGGCAGGGCCAGGAGGCCGCCCTGGCGCTGGAAGACATGATGGCCCTGAGTGCCCAGACCCTGGTCCGAGCCGAGGTGGACGAACTCTACCAGGAAGTGCGTCCCCTGGGCCAGGGCCGCTTCGGCCGCGTCCTGCTGGTCACCCATCGTCAGAAAGGTACCAGGTCCGGGGACGGGGGTGGTGAGGTGCAGCTGGGGACAGGGGCACGGGCTCAGGCTGAGGTGTCTGGTAGACCTGAATCAAGTCTTACCTCTGCCCCTCCCAAGCTGTGTGTTTGGGAACCCCCTAGACCTCTCTGAGCCTCAGCTTCTTTCTTTGAAAATGTGGAAGGTTTCCTACTTGAGAGAACTGTTGATTCCCTGAGCACGTAGCTGTTGCCCTAGTTCTTGGGGACAGTGTTGACGAGACGGAGTCCCCACCCTCATGGATTTCACACATGGCTGGTTCAGTGGTCGCGTGGGATGATTCAGAGGGATGCTGTTAGCCAAGTGCGTAGCAAGGCCACCCCAGACGAGTGTAGGACAGCTGGTACCAGGTCCTCTGGTACCTTTCTGCCAAGCATACGCCCAGCCTCTGCCCTTGCATGAAGTGGATACTGTGGATGGAACTTGGAGTCGATCTCAGTTCAGGGAACACCTCCAGAGGCCGCCGGGGGCTCAGCCCTGTGCCGGGTGGTTCTGGGGACCCAGGGACGAATCAGAGCCAGCCGTCTCTTCAAGCAGCTCCCAGCATGGATGGGGAGCAAGAGTGTGTCAGTCTGCTCCAGCTGCCGTGGCCAAGTACCCCGGACTGGGCGACTTCAACAACTGAACTGGTTTTCCTCATGGTTCCGGAGGCTGGAAGTTCGAGACCACAGTGTCAGCAGGGAGGGGTGGCTTCTTTCTTTGGCTTATGGACAGCCATCTTTTTTCTGTGTCCTAATCTCTTCTTCTTATAAGGACCCCAGTTGTATGGGATTGGGGCCCACCCTAAAGCCCTCCATTTTCCTCTTTAAAGACCCCCTGTCCAAATACAGTCACATTCTGTGTTCTGGAGGTCAGAACTCTAACATACGACTTTTGTGGGGACACATCAGCCCATAACAGAGAGAGATGCAGAGAGGAGAGACCCAGACCTGGATCCGTATGGAACGGGGACATGTGGGACACACTGGGGGACGGAGTCGTCGTGAGTGAGGCTCGTGCACTTGGGGGCATTGAATATCCACTGTGAGGCCTCCTGGCGGTGCACCGTGGGCTGGGTGATGCTGGGGATGTGAACACACAACCGTCAGGGAGAAGGTCATGGCACAGTGCGGAGCGCAGACGGGCGGAGGTGGTCCAGGACACAGTAACCGCGTAGACACGCACTGCTGTGTCCAGCTGGGGAGCAGAAGGGGAGTGGTCGGTTGCTTCGTAGGAATAACCGACCTCAGTCACCCACAGCCTGCAGACGGGCCAGGCTGGGCCCTGGCAGCTGGTGGCAAAAAAAAAAAAAAAATCAGAGAAACCGGAAGTTCCTGCCTTCGGGGAGTTTCCACTCTAGGAAATCATTTCCAAGTGTGACAAAGGCCATGATTCCCTAATTGGACCCACTACCCAGGGCAGGCTGTCTTTCCCCCAGTTGCCTCAAAAATGCATTTTTGCCTCAAACATGGGTTTGCTCTTCTGAGAGTCTGCATGGCGTCTCTCCGTCTGCTCTGACAGTAGACTTGTAAGAGGGTTGAGTAGAAACTCACCACGTGCTCATTCTTTTTTATTTCCTTTTAGAGACGGAGGTCTCACCATGTTGCCCAGGCTGGTCCCAAACTCCTGGGCTCAAAGAATCCTCCAAACTGCAAGGATTACAGGCATGAGCCACCGTGCCTGGTCTTGTGTTGTCATTATTAGTACCGCCAGTGATGTTCTGGTGGCCACGCCATTAGGGTGGGAACTGGGGAAGGCAGGGGTAGCACGTGGCAAAGCGAGCCCGGGCTTAGGGGCCAGCAAGGGTGAGCACGGGGCGCCGCTGGCCCAGGGACTCTGGCTCCGGCACCCTTCACAAGCCTGTCCCTGCTTCCCCAGGCACGCCCCTGGCCCTGAAGCAACTCCCGAAGCCCTCCACCTCCCTGCGTGGCTTCCTGTATGAGTTCTGCGTGGGCCTCTCGCTGGGCGTGCATTCGGCCGTCGTAACCGCCTATGGCATCGGCCTCGAGTCAGCCGACTCCTACAGCTTCCTGACGGAGCCCATTTTGCACGGGGACCTCATGGCCTTCATCCAGCCCAAGGTGGGTAGGCAGACCCCGAGCGTGCCTCCGAGAGCCTCGCCCCGCACAGAAATGCCCCTGAACAGCCTGGACCGCGAGGACTCACATCGCTGCATTGGCTGCCCTGGCCTCACCTTGCCCCCCAATGCCCTCATTGGGCTCATGGGTCTCATGGAACTGTTAGGCCTCCTTGGAGTCCATCAACACCACAGAAGTAACCCTGTACCCTACTGAGATTCACCACTGTCACGGGGCCACCCTATGCTTCAGGGCCACATTGGGCCTCACAGGGTCACAGTGGGTCTCGTGGGGTCACACTGGGCCTCAGTGTAGCCATATTGAGCCTCACGGGGTCACACTGGGGCTCACGGGGCCCTGATAGGCCATCCTGGGGCCAACCTATTCAAAGTTCTTCTTACGGCCTCCGTAGTTCTCCCTGGGCTGCCTGCTGGGGCCGAGGAGAGGCCCTGTGGTCTCAGTCCCCTTCCTGACGGCCTCCTCCCCGCAGGTGGGCCTCCCACAGCCAGCCGTCCAGCGCTGCGCAGCCCAGCTGGCCTCGGCCCTGGAGCACATTCACTCTCTCGGCCTGGTGTACCGGGACCTCAAGCCGGAGAACGTGCTGGTGTGTGACCCCGACTGCCAGCGCTTCAAGCTGACCGACTTTGGCCACACACGGCCCCGCGGGACCCTGCTCCGCCTGACGGGGCCACCCATCCCCTACACGGCCCCGGAGCTCTGTGCGCCCCCGCCGCTCCCTGAGGGCCTGCCCATTCAGCCTGCCCTGGACGCCTGGGCGCTGGGGGTCCTGGTCTTCTGCCTCCTCACAGGCTACTTCCCCTGGGACCAGCCCCTGGCCGAGGCCGACCCCTTCTATGAAGACTTCCTCGTCTGGCAGGCCTCGGGCCAGCCCCAGGACCGCCCTCAGCCCTGGTTCGGCCTGGCCCCCGAGGCGGACACTCTTCTGTGGGGGCTGCTGGACCCTCATCCCCGCAGGAGGAGCCCTGTGAGCGTTATCAGAGGCTACCTGGGGTGCCCCTGGAGGCAGCAGGCCGGGGAGGCCGGGGAAGCCAGGGAGGAGGCCGGGGAGTAAGGGGTGAGAGGCAGCGGGAGGCAGGTCCCAGACCCTGAGGCCTCCTCCGCCTGTGCTGGGCGGCTCTCGGGTTCTCCTCTGCCTGTCTCCATCCCTGTGTCTCGTGATTTCCCCACTGTGTCCTCCTGTCTCTCCTGTCGGTGGGGGTCTCTGAGCCCTCCCGTGTCTTTCTGTGTCTGTCCCCGCTTCGACAGGGCCTTTGCACTTGCTGTGCCCTTTGCCTGAGACACTCTGGGCTCACCCCTCACCTCCTGCCCACCTTGGCATCCCGAACGCCACACTCTGCCCTGCGCTCCTCCTTCTCTGTGGCACGCATCCTCTTCCTTTTTTTTTTTTTTTTTTTGGAGACAAAGTCTTGCTCTGTTGCCCAGGCTAGAGTGAGTGCCATGGCGTCAGCCTCGCTCACAGCAACCTCAAACTCCTGGGCTCAAGCGATCCTCCTGCCTCAGCCTCCTGAGTAGCTGGGACTACAGGCACATGCCACCACACCTGGCTAATTTTTTCTGTTTTTAGTAGAGACGGGGTCTCACTCTTGCTCAGACTGGTCTCAAACTGCTGACCTCAAGTGATCCTCCCTACTCAGCCTCCCAGAGTGCTAGGATTACATGCATGAGCCACCGCGCCCAGCCATGCATCCTCTTCTAACCATGTGATTTATTTACTGGGGTTATTTTGTGAGCTCCTAGGGGGCAGGGGTCTTTGCCTGTCCTGTTCGCTGCTGGCCCCACATACTGCTGGCCCATCGTCGTAGGGGGCCAGTAAACCTGTGGTTTGCTGAGGCCTCCCCTCTGAGGGCCTCCCACACTCTTCATCCCTGACCTTCTGCCTTTGTCTCTCTCCTGCCCTTTCCTGGGTTTTCCTCCCTCCTGAATCCTGCCGACCATTCACTGGAGGCACTGCTCTCCCCGTGGTGGGCTTTGCCTTCTCCCACCCCAGCCACTCAGCAAATAAAGTCCATCCGGCACTCAGATCCCAGTAATGCTGTGAGTGTGTCAGCCTGGGACAGAGGAGAGTGTGCACGTGTGTGCACTGGAGAGCCTGTTGCAGCGGGAGAGAGAGAGAGAAACAGAGAGGGAGAGAGACAGAGAAAGCGGGGGAGACAGAGACAGAGAGACACACACACAGAGACAGAGAGAGGGGAGAGACTGCGTGTCTGACTGTGCCAGGCCTGGCGGAGGCTCCCGCTGTCCGTCCGTCCATCTGCTGGAGCCCGATCCTGCAGGGGTTGCCGAGGGCGGATCTCCGAGCTTGAGGGAGTGAGCTGTTTACTGCTAAGAACCCTTCTTCACCAAACCAAAGTTTGTGCGGCGCACTTTGTAATGAAAAATGCGGTCCTCAAAGATTCTACCAAGGAACCCTACGTATAGGTGTGTGTATGAGAGAGAGGGAATGTGGCTAGAACGTACCTCACTACACGTGGGTGAGAATACGACGTGTCGTGTCCACGAGTATCTGACCCGTGTGCGCCGACCTGTGTGTGGGGGGGTGAGGGTTTGAATGCAGCTCGCTCTGTGTGTGGACATCGGATCTCTCTGTGTGTGTGGCTGCGTAGCCAGGATAAGGAAGGTCACACAGGCGTTGCAGGCTGTGGCCACCTGGCCCCCTCCCCTTCGCACCTTCTCCTGTCACCCGGCCCCTTCTTGGCAGCCGGCTTGTTTGCAGACACTCTGTCTTCCTCTCAGAGTCCTCCTTGGCCGTGGGCCCAGAGCAAGGCTACCACTCAGGGCTGGATCATGTGTCACGCGCCCTGCGGCCCCCCAGCCCCCCCAGGGCCCCTGCTGTGTCCGCCGAGGTGTTGCCTGGGGAGGGGCAATGGTGACAGTGCTTGTGCCGCGTGGAGTGACCCCAAGGACCCTCTGGATCTAGGTTCAAGCCAGAGAAATGGGGACACGAGCCCCCGTCCCTGACGACCGTGTGAGCCTGCCTGGGCAGAGGGCTGCCGGAGGGAACAGGACGGAGTGGGGGCAGGGAGCACGTGTCAAGACCTCCCCCACCTCGTGAATCTGAAACAGCCTGAGCAGTCATGCCAAGCATGTGTCCCCACTAGCCGGAGGTGGCCTGGGAGGTGGCCTGGATGCGGGTGCTGGGTGGGGGTGGAGACCCCGCAGGGGCTGGGGGCGCACAGGTGTTGATGGGTGGCAGCAGCTGAGGATTAACCGAAAGGTGATAATGACCCAGGCGGAGCCCCAGGGGCCGAGGACAGAAGATGCCTGGGAAGGGCCCGGCCCTGGCAGTGGGGACGGCACTAATTAAGCAGCTCTTGGCCCTGGCGGTGATGCTGGACGCTGACCCAGCAGCTCGCAGGCAGCAGCTGCCCACGATCATCCCCATAGCACGCTGAGGGGTCCCCAGGACTCTCCCCACTGCTCAGAGTGGGCAGTGGTGGCTCAGGGCAGACCTGTCCCAGCAGAGCCCACAAGCAGATGGGGGGCCAGGCCGTGACTCCAGCCCAACTGTGCTCCCGTGCGGCGGGCGGGCGGGCGGAAGAGGGGGCGCAGGGTGAGAATGAGTGTGCGCGAATGTGCACGCATGTGAGATCGTGGGAGCGAATGTGTGAGGGTGAGACCGTGAGAGTGCATTAGGGACTGGGCAAGCAGCGAATGAGTGTGCAAGCATGGGAGTGTGTGTGAAGGCAAGTGATAGCGTGTGAGTGGGAGAGAGCAAATGTGTGAGTGTGAGCGTGTCAGTGGGAGAAAGTGTTAGTGTGACAGCGTGAGCGTGTGTGAGGGAGGGAGGGCAGTGTGAGCGTGCAAGCGACCACCGTGAGTTTGTGGAAGCGTGCTTGAGCGTGTGGTATTTGTGAGTGTGTGCGAGAGCATGGCGCGAGCGTGTCTGTGGTCGTCCCCTGCTGGACGAGAGAGCTGGGGCCCCTCAATGGTGAAGACAGAAAAGGGAGGTGGCGACAGCCTTCAGAGCCACCAAGAAGGCTGTAATCAAAAGACAACAGCAAGGCTGGGTGCGGTGGCTCACGCCTGTAATCCTAGCACTCTGGGAGGCTGAGGCAGGTGGATCGCTCAAGGTCAGGAGTTTGAGACCAGCCTGAGCAAGAGCGAGACCCCGTCTCTACTAAAAAGTAGAAAGAAATTAATTGGCCAACTAAAAACATATAGAAAAAATGAGCCGGGCACGGTGGCACATGCCTGTAGTCCCAGCTACTCGGGAGGCTGAGGCAGGAGGATCGCTTGAGCCCAGGAGTCTGAGGTTGCTGTGAGCGAGGCTGACGCCACGGCACTCACTCTAGCCTGGGCAACAGAGTGAGATTCTGTCTCAAGAAAAAATAAGCAACGAAAAACAATGAAGCACTGATAAATGCTACTGCATGCGTGGCCCTTGAAGTCATCGTGCCTGGTGAAAGATGCCAGTCACCAAGAACCAGTCGCTGCAGGATCTCGCGTGTATGAAGTATCCACACACAGGGACACATTCGTACAGGCTGGAACTCATCAGCATGTGTCAGGGCCCGGGGCCTCGGAGGAACGTGGGGAGTGACTCTTAGTGGGTACAGGTACTTTCTTTTGGAGGAGTGGCAGCAGAAATGTTCCGGAGTGCAGTGAATGTCACACAACCCTCCGAGCAGACTAGACACCATTGCACTGTACACTTGAAACAGGTGAGCTTTATGGCGTGTAAATTGCATCTTAATAAAGCTTTTTTTAAAGAAAAAAAAGTCTCCAGAACAGGCATTGGCAGCTCAGCATTTCCAACATCTTTCTTCTCTGACCTTGGTCAAGCTCTTTTCTTTTTCCATCGAAGGAAAAGAAAGAGAAGGAAAGAAAAGAACAGGGAAGGAAAGGACCTACCTCCCTTCTGATAGCTCTGAATTCAGGACCTATTCATCATGAGCTAAGCTCTTAAATACAGACACTCAAAATTCCTCTCCCTATTTTACAGCTGAGACCATAGAGACCCAGATAGGGAACCTGCTTTCCAAAGATCATAAACCCAAAAGCGGGCAGAGGCTGGACTTGGACCCATCTCTGACCAGGTTCCCACGTATTTGCTCTTAGTGCCCCCACTTAGCACCCCTAAAATGTACCTGGGCCAGTGATCACCAAGGATGTTCTGGGTTCCCCCAGATGAAGAACCCCGCAGAGTTTGCACACAGTACTGTGCAGAAAATTTGTGGATGTCCAGTGCAAGATGTAAATGTGGGTTCTCTTATTAAAAAAAAAAGAGAGAGACAAAACATTTCTCACTTCTCTCTCTGTCTCTGTCTATATCCCGCTCCCATCAGAACCCATCCAGGGAAGCATGAGCCAAAGCTCAAAGCTGCCCTGGGTCATGTTCCATTGGCCCATCAGAAGTCACTTACAAAATGCAAAATAAAAAGCTACAAAATGCACTTACAAAATGCAAAAGAAAAACATCAAGAGGGCCACGCAGAGCATTAAACCCCCACAGCCGCACTCAACCCCTGCCCTGCTGGCAGGAAGGAGTTTGCCCAAGGTCCAGTCAGGGCTTGAAGGCCTCTGTAAACTTTATCTTTGAAAATAGTTCATTTGCAGTTTGGAGCTCGTATAGACAGACCTCACTTTGTTGCACTTCGCTTTATTGCACTTTGCAGATATTGTGTTTTTTTACAAATTGAATGTCTGTGGCAACCCTGTGTTGAGCAAGACTATTGGTGCCATTTTTTCCAACAGCAGGTGCTCACTTCTGTGCCATATTTTGGTAATTCTCACAATATTTCAAATGTTTTCATCATGTTATACCCATTATAATGATCTGTGATCAGTGATCTTTGATGTTACTATTGTAACTGTTTTACGATGCCACAAACTACGCGTAGAAGACATCAACCTTAATTGATAAATGTGTGTGTTCTGACTGCTCCCACCAGCCATTTTCCCATCTCTCTCCCTCGCCTCAAGCCCCTGTTCCCTGAGAGAGACAAAAGAATATTGAAATTAGGCTAATTAATAGTCCTACAATGGCTTCTAAGTGTTCAAATGAAAGGAAGAGTCATATGTCTTTCCCTTTAAATCAAAAACTGGAAATAATTAAGCTCAGTGAAGAAGACATGCCGAAAGCCAAGATAGGCTGAAAGCTCAGCCTCTTGCACCAAACAGTTAGCCAAGCTGTAAATGCAAAGGAAAAGTTCCTGGAGGAAATTAAAAGTGCCGTTTGTGAACACACAAATGAGAAGAAAGGGAAGAGGCCTTATTGCTGCGGTGGAGAAAGTTTGAATGGTCTGGATAGATCCGCAGTTCTGTGAAGGCTGAGAGGTGAGTGAGGAAGCTATCAGAGCCTGGTTCCTGAGGTTTAAAGAAAGAGGTCATCTCCACGACATAGAAGTGGGAAGCAAAGCAGCAAGTGCCGATGGAGAAGTGTGGCAAGTTATCCAGAAGATCTAGCTAAGATCACTGATGAAGGTGGCTGCACTAAACAACAGATTTTCAACGTAGATAAGACAGTCTTCTATCGGAAGAAGATGCCATCTTGGACTTTCATAGCTCGAGAGGAGAAGTCAGTGCCCGGCTTCAAAGCGTCAAAGGACAGGCTGACTCTCTTACTAGGGGCGAATGCAGCTGGTGACTTTACGTTGAAGCCAATGCTCATTCCCCCAATTCGAGGGCCTTTAGGAATGATGCTAAATCTACTCTGCCTGTGCGCTAGAAATGGAACAACAAAGTCTGGATGACGGCACAACTGTTTACATCATGGTTTACTGAATATTTTAAGCCCAGGAAAAAAGATCCCTTTCAAAGTGTTACTGCTCACTAACAATGCACCTGGTGACCCAAGAGCTCTGAGGAAGGTGTGCCAGGAGATGTTGTTTTCATGCCTCTTAACACAACATCCATTCTGCAGTCCATGGATCAAGCAGTCATTTTGATTTTCAAGTCTTATTATATAAGAAATACATTTTGTAAGGCTATAGCTGCCACAGAAAATGGTTCTTCTGATGGTTTAGGGCAAAGCAAACTGAAAAATTTCTGGAAAGGATTCACCATTCTAGATGCCATTAAGAACATTTGTGATTCATGGGAGGAGGTCAACATATCAACATTAACAGGAGTTTGGAAGAAGTTGATTCCAACCCTCATGGATGACTTTGAGGGGCTCAAGACTTCGGTGGAGGAGGTAACTGAAGATGTGGAAATAGTAAGAGAACTAGAATTAAAAGTGGAGCCTGAAGATGTGACTGAATTGCAGCAATCTCATATTAGAACTTAAATAGATGAGGACTTGCTTCTTGTGGATGAGTGGAGAAAGTGGTTTCTTGAGATGAATCTATTCCTTGGGAAGATGCTGGTAACATTGTTGAAATGACAACAAGGAGTTTAGAACATTATATAAACTTAGTTGAGAAAGCAGCTGCAGGGTTTGAGAGGATGGACTCCAATTGTGAAATAGGTTCCACTGTGGATAAAATGCTATCCAACAGCATCTCATGCTACAGGGAAATCCTCCGGGAAAGGAAGCGTTAATCCATGCAGCAAACTTCATTACTTTAGGAATGACCACAGCCACCCCACCTTGATCAGTCACCAGTCATCAACATCAAAACAAGATCCTCCGCCAGCAAAAAAGATTATGACCTGAAGGCTCAGATGATTACTAGCATTTTTTAAATAATAAAGTATTTTTGTTGTTGTTGTTGTTGTTTGAGACAAGGTCTCACTCTGTTGCCCAGGCTAGAGTGCAGTGGCATCATCATAGCTCACAGCAACCTCAAACTCCTGGGCTCAAGCGATCCTCCTGCCTCAGCCTCCCAAGTAGCTGGGCACATGCCACCACACTTAGCTAATTTTTATATTTTTTGTAGAGACAGGGTCTCGCTATGTTGCCTGGGCTGGTCTCGAACTCCTTGCCTCAAGCTATCCTCCCACCTCAGCCTTATTTTTTAATTAAGGTATGTCTATATTTTTTTGGACATAATGCTATTGCACACTTAACAGACTACAGTGTAATGTAAACACAACTTTTTTTTTTTTTGAGACAAAGTCTCACTCTGTTGTCCTGCAGTGGGGTCATTGTAGCTCAGTGCAATCTCAAACTCCTGGGCTTCAGTGATCCTTGTGCCTCAGCCTCCCGAGTAGCTGAGACTACAGGTGTGCATCATGATGCCCAGCTGATTTTTCTATTTTTAGTAGAGATAGGATCTTGCTCTTGCTCAGGCTGATCTCTAACTCCTGAGCTCAAGCAATCCTCCTGCCTTGGCCTCCCAGAATGCTGGGATTACAGGTGTGAGCTACCATGCGTGGCCTGTAAACACAACTTTTATATGCACCAGGAACCCAAAAAGTTTGTGTGACTCACTTTACTGCAATATACACTTATTTGCAGTGGTCTGGAACTGACCTGGAAATATCCGCAAGTCATGCCTGTATATATAGATATGCAAATGGTCTGAGCTCCGCTCCTCAGACTTGAAGAATTTTAACCAGATGGGCCAATGAATCACCAGCCCATCTTGTTAAAATGCCAATTCTGATTTGGTGGGTCTGGGGAGGGGCCTGAGATTCTGCATTCATAGCCAGCTTCCAGGTAAGGCCAATGCCCTTGTCTATGGGTCACGCTTTGAGATGCAAGGACGATGAGAACATGATTTTAGAGTATTGGTCCAGCATTCTGCCTAAACTCTCTTACTAACACTAACCATTTATCTGCTCGGTTCTTCAAGGTTTTCTGTGTCAACAGTCATACTACACAGCCCATAGATAACAATGGATATGTGTCTTCCTCTGTACTCTTTAATCTGATTAAGAAAGTCCTCTTGCACCTACTTTGCTCCGTGTGTGTGCACGGTGTGTGTGTGTGTAAACTGTGAATGAGTGTTTTGTCAAATGTTTTGTTTTGGGTTTTTTTGCATCAGTTGCACCTGCTGGGCCTGTGCAGCTACTGTTCTGGGCTTGTTGCAAGTTGGCAGGCAGAGGATCGAGCTCAGCTGTCCCGTGGGAGGTGTCCAGGGTCAGGGCCAGCAGCGGGAGGGGGCTGGCCACCCAGTCTGGCCGTGGGCCCTGGGGCCAGATGTTTGGGCTTAACTGCCTGGCCAAGCAGGGATAGAGTGACTGGGTAATTAAGCACTCTCTTCTTCAGGGCTGGCAGAAGGTGGCAGGGGGTGGAGGGACCTGGGGCCAGAATGCCCAACAGCCCCCCTTCACCTCTGGTGAGCAGAGGGGAGACAAGAGCCTGAAGCCCGCACTGGGCTCTCTGTCACGTTTGGAGGGGAGAACCCAGGACCAGGATTCACCTGCTCACACCTAGAAAGAGAAAAAGTGCCTTTTTCTCCCAAGTTGGGGTGCCTTCTCGTGACCCCCAGGGTAGGAAGAGGAAGGCAGTCAGAAGCCCTCCCCTCAGCCCTCCCCAGGGTACCAGTCAGCAGTTATTTAAGTCTCGGGGCTTAAAGAGATCTGGGGAACAGAGAATTCTCCGCGTGCTCCTTCGCCTGTTGGCGGGAGCAGAGAGTCCATGTATCAGGACCCCCAGACATTATCCCTCCCCCCCAAGCAAGTAACTGGACCCTGCTGGCCTTTGCCGCACTGCGGGGGCGCCAGCCTCCATCACCTCCCACGACCTCTGAGCCAGGGAGAGGAGGAGGAGGAGGGAATGGTTCCCAGACTGAGGCAGCAGGGACAAGAATCAGAGTTGGGGAGATCGTCCAAGCCAGCCCCCAATTTGCAGACCTAAAGCTAAACACAGAGATAAGACAGAGTCTGCCCAAGGTCACTCAGAGAGGAGCAGTCATGGAAGCCCTAATCTGGAACCCCAAGCCTTGATCAAATCACGGGAATTGGTATCACATTATTCTGGGTTCGAGTCTCAGCTCTGCTGAGTGGTCTTAGGCAAGGGGCCTGCCCTCTCTGAGTCTCAGAGTCCTTTCTGAAACAGGGATCAAAGTTCTTCCCTTGAAGGACTGTGGGGAAGACTGTATGTATATTAAGAGTCCCCACAGTGTCAGGCACAGAGAAGTACATTTAGGTGTGGTCATGGTCACTCTTATTAACTGAGCACATACTATGTGCCAAGCTCTGGTCTTATTTACACTATCTCATTTCATCCTCAAAACAACTCCATGAGGCAGGTGCTATGACTAGCCCCACTTTACAGATAGAAAAACTGAGGCTCAGAGAAGGAAGAAAAACTGCCAGAGTTTCACAGTCAGGACACGGCCCAGCCAGGCCTTGAACCCAGGTCAGTCTTATGTGGGTATGTAATGTGTCTTAAGAGCAAAGGCCCTGGAAGCCAACCATGGCCCCACCACATGTTCCCTGGGTGATTTGGGGCATGTGACGAAACCTCCCTGTGCCTCAGTGCCCAGATCTGTAAAATGGGGGTAAATACAACAGTCACTCTCACATGAAGAGCACTTATTGTTGCCAAGCCCCATCCTAAGCACTCTCATAGGTATTAACTTATCATTTAGTCATCACAGCAACCCCATGAGGTGTGTGTACTATTATTATCCCCCTTTTATAGTTGGAGAAACTAGACCAAGTGGTTAAGTAACTCACTCATGTTTACTCCCAGCAAGGACTCAAACTCAGGAATCCAGTCTCCAAAGCTCACCTCCTTATGTGCTGAGCTGTGGAAACAGTACCCTCCTCAGCAGGCACTCGTTAAGATAAAATGACATCATCCATGAAAAGCCCTTAAGACAGCCTGACACATATGAAGCACCCAACAAATATTAGTCATTATCATGATGATGGTACACTCGTTCATTCAAAAGACATTTCATGAGTGAGTGCTCTGCATCAGCCTGTTCTAAATGCTGGGCATACAGCCATGAACAAGGCAGAGTTTTCTGTTCACATGAAACTTCATCGTCATCACCACCACCACCATGATCATCACCACCATGATCATCTTTAACACCATTGTCAGTCACCATCATAACACCACCACCATCACCACCATGATCACAATAAGCACCATCTTCATCACCATTACCACCATGATCACCATCACCACCACCATCATCACCATGATCAACATCATCACCATCATCACCACAATCACCATCCTCATCACCACCACCAGGATCACCATCATAACACCACCACCATCACCACCATGATCACAATAATCACCATCCTCATCACCATCACCACCATGATCACCAACATCCCCACCATCACCACCATCATCACGATGATCACCACAGTCACCATCCTCATCACCACCACCATGGTCACCATGATAACACCACCACCATCACCACCATGATCACAATAATCACCATCCTCATCACCATCACCACCATGATCACCATCATCCCCACCATCACCACCATCATCACCACCATCACCACCATCATCACAATGATCACCACAATCACCATCCTCATCACCACCACCATGGTCACCATCATAACACCACCACCATCACCACCATGATCACAATAATCACCATCCTCATCACCATCACCACCATCATCACCACCATCACCACCATCATCACCACCATCATCATGATGATCACCACAGTCACCATCCTCATCACCACCACCACCATCACCACCATGATCACCATCATAATCATCATGATCATCATCCTCACTATCATCACCATCATCACCACCATGATCACCATCATCATCACCACCACAACTATCATTACCATCCTTGCCTCATCACCATGACTATTCCCTCATGATCATCACCATTATCATCATCACCATCATCACCATCATGATCAGCACCATACTCACCACTGTTATCACCACCTTGCATGGCACCTGTGGTATTCACAAATCAAGATCAATCTTGTGGTCCTATCTCTCCAGGGTTCCACTAGACCCCCAGAAACACCATTTATGCCTTGTTTTTAATTAATAATTTGTTTGGTTTCGGTCTTGGTTGGGAGTGTCTTAAACCCCCCAAATCCTGAAGAGGGTCACACATCTCCTCTCAGAGGTCTCTCCTCCTCCTCTGGGGTGGTGGTGGTTGGCACAGGTGTGCTGGGGGGCCAGGCCACCTCTGCCAGTCTTTTTATAGTCTCACCCAGCTGCCCTAGACCCTGGGCAGCTTCTACCAGCTGGGTCAGCCCCAGCCCCAGGGCTTGGCGCTCCTGCCGGTCCTGTTCCAGGACCTGGGTTAGCCTCTGCAGCTGACCACCCACATCCCTCACAGCGGCCACCAGCTCCACCAGGGCAGGTGGCTCACAAGCCATGACCCTTACAGGTGGGGTTGGAGCCACACATGGGCCAAAGGGGCTTGGGCTCTGACTAGGGGGTGGCCCTTGGTCAGGGGGAGGTTGATCCAAGGGGTGGGCCATGGAGGAGAGATGGAGGTCAGCGATAACAGTGGGGTCAGAGGCTGAGTGTGGGGTCAGGGTAGGTGGAGGGGTTAGCTTGGGGCTCTGGCCTCTAGATGGTTTGAAATCCTCAGTGGACAGCGGGTCCATGCTTGGAGCTGTAGAGGACCTGGAGGTGCTGGACTCCAGGGTTGGAGAGGGCTCTAGGGTCGGCATCTGAGATGTGGAGGTGTGAGGGGCAGATGCCATGAAGGTCAGCTGGGGATTTGGGCTGGGCTTGGCTGTTGGTGCTGGAGTGAGTGAGGAAAGTTCCGTCCCCAAGGAGGTTGGAAGGGACTTAGCAGTGATGATAGGGGTTGAAGTGAGGTCAGGAGCTGTGGTGAGGTGAGTTGCTGTGGTGGGTTGAGGGGTTGTTGTAGGTTGAAGAGTTGTGGTAGGGTCAGCAGTCATGGTGGGGTAAATGGCGGTGGTGGGTTGAGGGGTGGTGGTGGGTTGAGGGGTTGTGATGGGATAAATGGTGGTGGTGGGTTTAGGGGTCATGGTGGGTTGAGGGATCATCATGGGGTGAGGGGTTGTGGTGGGTTGAGGGGTAGTGGTGGGGTGAGGGGTTGTGGTGGGTTGAGGGGTTGTGGTGGGCTGAGGGGTTGTGGTGGGGTGAGGGGTAGTGGTGGGTTGAGGGGTCGTGGTGGGTTGAGGGGTCCTCATGGGGTGAGGGGTTGTGGCAGGGTGAGGGGTTATGGTGGGGTGCGGGGTGGTAGTGTGGCATGGGCTTGTGGAGGGGTCTGGGGAGCCAGAAGATTCTGGGACTGTATTTGGGTATGGGGTTGTGTCCGAGTCTGGGGTTGTGTCAGATTCTGGGGTCAGCTCTGAGGTCGGGGCAAGGCTGGTCACCTCTGACTGTGCAGAGGAGTCAGAGGTCAGCCCTTTGGGCAGGGTGGGTGGTAGGGGAGGTGAGAGCTCTGGAGTCAGCGTTGGAATCGCACTGGAGTCAGGGGTGGATGAAGTAAGGTCAGGGGTTGTGAAGACGAGGTCAGGGTTCATCCACAAGGCGGGGTCTGGGGTGGGTGTCGAAGTGTCAGGAGGGTCAGAGGTCACTGAAGCTGAGTCCGGGATGAGCTGTGGCCCAGAGGTCAGCGGTGAGCCTGGGGGCTCCATTGAGGCGGAGGGAGCTGGGGATGGGGTTGGGGGCGCTGTCCTGGCCGCAGAGGGTCGCAGCGGTCGGCGCTCGGGCCACGGTTTCCTCGGGGAACCTGGAGGAGGAGAAAGACAGACAGACGGGCTGAGGTCAGTCTGCCCCACCCCCGGGGAGCTGACCAATGGAAAGGCGCAGGGCCTCGTGACGTCACGGATCACCAGCCAACTTCACCTGGCCCTAGTGCCCCACCGCCCCGCCTCCTCCGATGTTTCCGCGCGCCACCTGGCGGCCTGCTCCGCGGAGGACGCGGGGAGCGGGGCGCGGCGGGGTACCGGGATGCGGGAGGGGACGGGGATGGCGGCGCGGGGACGTGGGGGCCAGGCGGAGGCAGGGAGATGCGAGAGGGTGCCGGAGGGTAATCTTAGTAATCAAGACAAATATTTTTATGCAATGTTTTTAAACAATCAAAATTAATGCAAAAGATCCACAATGAACAAAAAGTTATCATTTTACCAAAGACAAGATCCGACAAGGCTGGAACTAGGATGAGTCCAGTAAGGTGAGTAGGATCCTGTCTTCAGTTGAAATTTTGATACTTAGTTCATCAGTGGATTTTTCTGCATTAATTTTGATTTTTAAAAATATTGTATTATGATTAACATTACCATCACTAATGCTGGTATACAACCCCCATCCCCACTGCTAAATTTGACTGGCTTTTAAAAAAATAAAAATATTGTGTTATGATAGCATTTCTCTTGATTACTGCGTTTTTGGCACCCCCTTAAATTTGGAGCCTGACTGGAGTGAGAAGCCTCACCCTCTTCCTGGCCTGGCTTCCAAGTGAGTGCAAATTATATCCCTTTTTACAGATGAGAGAAATTAGGCCAAGAGGGTAGGTAACTTCCCCCAGGTGCTGCAGACACAGTTTGCAAGTTGCAGGGACAAGACCCGAACCCAAGTTGTTTGCATCCAGAGTTTAGGTGATTAAACACCACGTGATGGAAACGTTCCATGATCTGCACAGTCTAACACGGTAGCCACTGGCCACATGTGGCTACTGAGCACTTGAAATGTGGCTACTGTGAATGAGGAACTGACTGTTCCGTTTTCCAAAGTGTTGATTCATTTAAATTTAAATAATCACCAGTGTTAGTAGGTACCATATGGAACTGAAGGGCACAGCTCTAGAGATTTCCACTTGTTCCTGTAGAGTCTTTGCAGTGCATTCCTTCCTCCTGTCCTTTGTTTGTAGGGTTGGAGAAGCATTAAATAAAAGGCTTGGCCTCAAGGCAGGCTGTTGGGGTTTAAGCCCCAGCTCTTCTTAGCTGGGTGACTATGGGCAAGTTACTTAACTGCTTGAATTACAGTTTCATCCCCACCTATAAACCGTGTTGATCAATGTATCTTCCTTGTAGAGCTGTCACAGGATTCAAGGAGGTCACAGCTGTGCAAAGCACTTAGCACAATGTCTAGCATGTTATAAGCACTCTCATGATTATTGATGTTGTCAGAATCATTGATGTATATGCCTCAATTTCTCTCATCTATAAAATGGGCATAATTATAGACCTGCATCATGAGGCTCAGGTAGATACTATGAGGATTAAAGGGATAATATATATAAAGTGTTTAGAATAATGCCTGACATGGGGTTGTTGGTTGATAAATGTTTTGAGTTATTATTTCAAGAACCTCAACTTAATTGGATATTGTAGGGGCTGAGATACCTACAGTGGTGATGGTTTTTAATTTTTCAGACCCAATGTGTAGAGACCTACAGTAATCATACTCCTTGGCATGTTGTCATCAACAGCCTCTCTCTCCAATGTCTCCTCTTGTTTTATTTCATTTTAACTTGCATACTCTTTATCCTCAATCTCTATCCTCACCACCCTCTCCCACAGGTAACTCCACTAATATGTTTGACATATGGCCTTAAACACATATGTGTCGTTATAAAATATAATGTGCTTTATAAGTGTATGCACTTACTTTTGTGTGTGTGCTTTTAATTTTTGCAAATAACATTGGGCTAGAAGTCTCATTATGTTTCTGACTTTTCCACTCAATGTTATGTTGCTGTGTATACATCTAGTCATTGTTTCAGCTGTTGCATAGAATTCCACTGTGTGTGCCTACTGCATTTCCCTTACCCATTCCCCTAATGTTGGCCTTTTAACTTGCCTCCCACTCCCTGATATCTCACAGTTCCAAAGAACATCTTCATATATGTCCTCTTATAAGCCTGTGTAAGAATTTCTTTGGAATATATATCTAGGAGCAGGTTTTGTGAGTCAGAATTTATAATCATACTTTACTAAATACTGCTAGATTGTTTTTATCCAACAGCTATACCCAGTGGGGATGCCTGTCTCCCCACATCCTCACGCACACTTGGTATTATCCACCTTTCTAATCCCTTTCCATGCTTGTCATTGTTTTAATTTGCATTTTCTGATTTCTGAAGCGTGTGAGAATTTCTACATAAAATTGGCCATTTGGGCTTCCCTTCCTGTGAATCATCTGTTTGTTATCTTTTTTTCATTCTCATTTAGGGTTTCCCATCATTTTCTTATTTGTCAGAGTGAATTGCATGGTATAGATTAGGGTTTCTCAACCTCACCCTTTGGCATTTGGGGCTGGATGGTTCCTTGTTGTGGGGGCATAGTCCGTGCATTACACGGTGTTTAATGCCATCCCTGGCATCTGCCCATTAGGTGCCAACGGGTAGCCTCTCTGCTTCCAGTCAGGACAACCCAAAACGTCTTCAGACATTGCCAAACGCCCCTTAGGAGCAAAATCACCCCTAGTTGGGGACCATCGGTCTAAATAATAACGTTGTTTTAGGATATATCTCTGTTGGGTTTTTCTGCAGTAAGGATTGGGTCACCATTGGCAGTTTGAAGTCCATCTCTCTACCCTACCACACACATTCCCCCGGTCCCTTCACCCAGCCACATGCCTCACCTGTGTCCTCGTAGACCCTTGGAGCTGGAGGAGGGCTTCCTGGACTCCTGGTGGTGCCAGTGGCACGAGTGGGTGCGGGCTTGCCTGTGGTGGGGGTCCCCTTGGCCAGGCCCCTTCTCATAGGTGTGTCCCATGTCCAGGGAGGCTCATAACCATCCTTGTCACCTTGAGAGATATGGGGAAGAGGGTTGAGTCTTCCACTGTCCTTTGAGGGTGACGTCCCTTCCTGCTCCCCTGGGTCCCAGCCCCAGTTCAAACGCCATCCTGTCCAACTGGACTGTCACTTCAGCCTCCTTCCTGATCTCACGGCCACCATCATGATTCAGTTGGGGTGCTCTTGGCTACCAATAACAGAAACTATGAGTAAACTAGCTCATAAAATCAGAGCATTTATTATTTAGTTCCCTGAGGCCCCAGCCTGAGGGGGAAAACCCCACATAATATCTTTATTAATTAGCTGTTAGGAACATTTCTGTAATACTATTTTTCCTATGCTTTTGGCCAAATACCCTTGGATAATCTCTATACAACAATTTTATATGACATAAATTTATAATATATAACATATATATACCATTTTATTTAGGGAGAATAGAAAGCTAATCCAGTCTTCTAGTTTGGTTGATCAAAAAGCTTATTTTAACAACAGCTTTCTTGAGATATAATTCACATAACGTACAATCCAGCAATTTAGTGTGTGATTCAGCAGTTTTTAGTATATTCACAAGGTTGTGTGACCATCGCCATGATCAAAATGAAGAACATTTTCATCACCTCAATAAAACACTCCAGACCCATCACCATGGTCATTCTTACTCACCTGAATCATCAAACCAACTTCCTCTGTGACCCTGTCCCCCTACACTGACCTTAGAGGCCTCTTTATAACCCAAAGACCTGCCCCTGCCTCTCCCCGACCCTAAACCTTCCCATGAGTCCCCACTGCCCCCGAGGTAGAGTCCACACGCCTGGTCCTTCACACACTGCCTTGCCCTGCCCCCCCCCCCGCATCCTCCGTACCACTGTCTCGCCCACACAATGCTCTGCCCACGTCTGACCCCAGCCTGGCGTGTTCACCACACATAGCCTTTCATACCTCTGAGCCTCTGCCCACGCTGTTGCCCTGCCTGGAATTCCCTGCCCCGCCATTTCCTTTCCAAGTGAGCCCCTCGGATATTTTCTCACTCTGCACACAAAGCCAGGCAGAACAAGGACGGTGTCCCAGACCTCAGGCAAGTTCGTCGAGGTCACCTTGAGCTCTGTGGCTAGCTGTTCCAATTACAGAACCTCTTTGCTCTGTCACCTGCTCACAGAGCAAAAATCGATTTTCACCCTGATGCCAGGCTTTGCAGACACCTCAGTCATGCCTTCATACTATTAACCTTCCTTAATGAAATGCCTTTCCCATTACTATTAAATACCTTAAGAAGGTAGCCATAAAATCCTAATGGATAGCCATATTCAGAAATTTAAAAAACCGTTAGCAGTACTATTAATTTTTTTAAAAACACAAAAAATGAACAAAGCTTAGGGGAAAAACCCATTAGTGGTACATCACTAAAGATTTCTTTCCAAGATGCTAGGTTTTAGGAAGACTCTACTAAGAACACAAATTTAGGGCAGGCAAAGTGGCTCAAGCCTGTAATGTCAGCATTTTTGGGAGGCCGAGGTGGGAGGATTGCTTGAGGCCAGGAGTTTGAGATCAGCCTGGAGAACATATCAAGACACTGTCTCTACAAAAAAAAAATTAAAATAAAAAAAGATAACCAGGTGTGGTGGTGCACGCCTGTAGTCCCAGCTGCTACTTGGGAGGCTGAGGCAGGAGGATCGTTTTGAGCCCAGGAGTTCGATGCTCCAGTAAACTATGATTGTGCCACTGCAGTCCAGTCTGGGTGACAGAATGAGACCCTCTCTCTAAAAAAATAAACACAAATTAAAGCTGTCTTCCTGTTAAAATGTCAGCCCACCAATTACAGATATATTCCTGTGTGTGCTCAAAATATACTGTCCAAAATTTGCCTTACCATTTCCACACATTTATTTATACCTTAACTACAAATGCATGGCTCCTGAACACCATGCTTCTACATGCTTTTGCTTCCTAAAGCTAGTTTAACACTGTGCATGGAGACCTACGTGCTGTATACATCCTTTTGAAGCTTGCTTTTCCCATCCACCCTCATGTTTCTGAGGCTGTAGGACTGCCTGGCTCAGTCCCTCCCTAGCTTCGTGAGCAACTAACTTAACTTCTCCATGACTCACTTTCCTCATCTGTAAAATGCGAATCATTATGGCACCCACTTCATGGGGTCACAGGGCCAGACACATGATAAACTATTCTTTGCATTAAAACACGTATAACTCTGGTCCATCCTTTTTAACCTCTGTATACTATTCCATGTGTGAATATACAACCAGGGATTTATTTACATTCCTGTTGATGGGTGTTTAGGTTGTTGCCAATGTTTTGCTGTTACAAATACAGCTCCAGAGAACTTTTTGTGCCCATGCCCTCAGGCTTATGAGTGAGGATTTCTCCACACCTAATTGTGGGGTGGCTGTGTGGGAGGCAGGTGTGTCTCCCTAGATATTGCCAAACTGCCCTCCTAAATGGATGCAGATTCTCACTCCCACATTTATCCATGTCTTTGGTGCTGTCAGATATTCTAATTTTCCCTGGTCTTATTGGGAGAGGGTGGCTGGGGAAGCTGCTGATTTGCTACAATAGCCAAACTGAAGACCAGAGAGGGCAAGGAACTTCCCTGGGGTAACACAACTAAGGGGAAGCATCAAGCTCCAAACTCCAGCAGGTCTACCTGGTCCTAAATGGGGGCCTCTTTCCCTCTGGGTACAGATCCCAAGTCTCACCACATTCTTCCCTGGTGAGCTTTTATTCATCCTTTAGGATTTGGTTCAAAGGCCACATGCTGAGGAGGCCTCCCCTGTCCCCTTCTGCATGAGGTCATCCCTGCTCTATGTTCCCTGGATTCTTCAGAGCTAATTCTGTCCTTCCCACTCTCCACCGCTGGAGCGTTTAAGGGTGTGAATCTGGAGTATGAATCCAAGCCCTGCCTTTTGCTCTCCTGACCTCAATGTCCTTATCTGTAAAATGGGGCTAAGGACAGTACTCATCTCATGAGGTTGCCTGGGGAGGAAGGGAGTTAAACCATGTGATGCACTTGCAACAGTGCCTGGGAAGTGAAGAACATTCACTAAATATTAGCTATTATTATTCTTATCATCATCATCATCTAACCTCTGAATGTAATTTTGCATTTAAGCTGGGATCCTCTTCTTTCTGCACGACCTCATACAGTGGTAACCTCCAGCGATACCCCAAATGCATGCGCCTCCCACCTTCCCAGCTGGGTGTGGTGGGAACTGCATTAGACAAGGCTATATGTCTGTCTGCATGGCCGCATCCATCTCCACAGTTTTGGATTCCATCTCGCTAAGTTATGCCCCCAGGCCAGGCACTCCTCAGAGCTCCAAGATTGCACAGCTAACGTCTTCTGATATTCCTACTCTGGTTCCTGTGCACACATCCCAGTGTTCCCTGACCCAGGGAAAGGTGGGTCCCTGCCCACTGCCTCTCTCTCCTCATTGCCCCCAACCCATCACCCAACCCCATCAGCTCAACCGCCAGAACATGGCTTGAATACGTCCACATCTCTCTCAGTCTCCACTGCCACCCTGACTGGGGCCACTGTCACCTCCCCACTGGACCTCCCAGTCTCTCTGCATTCACTCTTGCCCCTGCAGTTCATTTCCTATCTCATCACCTGCCATCATCCCACCTACTATTCCACTCCAGCCTCACCAACCTTGTCGCTATTTCTCCAACCAGCTGAGCATGCTCTCTCCCACCCCAGGGCCTTTGCACATGCTGTTCTCTCTGCAGGGCACACTCTTCAAGTGGATATTTGCATGGCTTTCCTTTTGAAATTTTCACTTAAATGGCACCTTCTTAGTAAGATGATTCTTAACCACCCTGTTTTAAATTGCAACCCTCAGTCTCCTGTTCCCCTTCCCTTGCTTTGTTCCCTAGTGCTGTGTTCCCAGTGGCTAGTGTACACGTCTGCCACACAGCAGGCATTGGACACATGAATTGATATCTGTGTCTCCAAATACTATCATCCAGGAAGCCTCAAGAAATGTTGCTTCAATGAAGTGGAAAGTAAAAATCCAAACTCCATAAACCTCTATTGCGTCTCCTGTACACTCTCTCTAGACTTACACTGTGGTCTCTCATTTATTCATTTATATATTCATTCATTCAACAAATATGTCAAAAGTCTCTACTGAGTTTCAAGCACCGTCCTAGACACTGGGGATACGAGACAGATCTGTGGTAGACAGAATAATGCCCCCTGCAAAGATGTGCATGCCCTAATCCACAGAACCTCTGAGTATGTTACTTTACTTGGCAAAAGAGACTTTGCAGATGTGACAAAGAGTCCAGACCTTGAAATTGGGAAATTATCCTGGATTAGCCAAGTGAGCGCAATCTAATCATATAAGTCCTTAAAATCAGAGAACTTTTCACAGCTGCAGTTAGAGATGAAAACATTTAGAGAGAGGCAGGTCAGAGAGATGCAATGTTGCTGGCTTTGAAGATGGATGAATGGGCTCCAAGCCAATGAATGAAGGCAGCCTCTGGAAGCTGGAAAAAGCAAGGAATTGGATTCTCCCTTAGAGCATTCAGAAGGGAACAGCCCTGCTGACACCTTGATCTTAGCCCAGTGAGACCCATATTTGACTTCTGACCTACAAAACTGCAAGATAATAAGGTTGTGCTGTTTTAAGCCACTAAATTTGTGAAGATGTGTTATGGCAGCAACAAAAACTGATACAGAGCATTTGCAGGGCTTAAAGTCTAGCAGAGATTGACACCGTTCATTGCGGATTTCTGGCAATGCAAATTTCTCCCCTCCCTTGCTCCTCTGAGAACCCTCTTCCTCCTTGTGTCTGCTAGTGAAATAACACTATCTCCCCTATGAGATTTTCCTTGATTACTATAAATAATCACTCACTCCCTGGAAGCCTGCAGCTGTTGTCTTCATCAAATAACTCGACCAACCAATATTTTGTGGTTTTAAACAATTTCACACACATCGTGCTTGTTGGATTGGGGCCTGAGGTTAGCCAGCTAGTTCTAATCCCCGTGTGGCCACAATTGGAACCTGGTAAGGGAGTCGGACTCCAGAATTCATGCTTCTAAATATTTCAGCATACATTGTTCCCAACCCAAGGAGCAAAATGTGTGTGAAATCGCTTAAAACAGACTCCAGTCGTAGCTCCTGAGTTTAACTTCCCTGCGCCGCACATTTTTCCCCATCTGAAACACAGCCGTAGCAACAGGACCTATGGCGCCCAGTTGCTGGAATCATGCATGCCCAGCACAGAGTAAGCGAGCTCTCCTGGAGTTTTCCCAACAGCCCTGGAGTTCCATTTCCCGCCCCCAGCAGGCGAAGAAATGGGGATTCAGAGGCGAAGTCATTTTTCAAGGTTACATTGCTACTGAAGATACAAATTCATGCCTGTCGTTTCTCTCATTCCCTCCCACCACCCGCACGCCTCCCCGCGAGTCTTCTTATTGTTAAGGTTGTACATACGACCGTTTCCAGATTTTCCCTGCACAGTTTGTAATTCTGCATTTATCTGTTCTCATTTACTGCTTTCTCTCCCCCTGGGCGGGGCCCCCAGGCGGGACTCGGCTGTCTCCCGGCAGCCGAGCCCAGTCTTTGCCCGTCGCCGCCGCGAGGGGGCGCTGTGGGATAGGGCGGTAGCGCGGGGCTGCAAGGCACAAAGGCTTGGAACCCCGGCCACATTTGAACAGGGAGCATCACCTCTCGGAGCTCCAGTTTCCGATTCTGAAAACCGGGGATGAGACACACTAACTCACAACTTCAGTCCACCCACCCCAAGTCACAGCGCCCCCGGGGCCTTCCTTCCCCCCACCCCGGGGCAAGGCCGGCTCTAGAGACTCAGTGGCTCACCCAGCTATTATCGCGGGCCCTGAGCCAGCTGGCCAATCAGGAGACTCAGCGCGCCCGTGACGTCACAAGGTGCGAGGCAGATAAACGCCTGCGCCTCCCGGCCCCCAGCCCCGGCCCTGCCCTGCAGGCGCACGCGTACTGAGCGCAAGAAAAAGGCGGGAAAAGGCGTGAGCGGCGAGGGTCTCCTGAGGGGACGAAGAAGGGTGAGCTTCTCAGGAGGGCGCAGGCAGAGGGACGCGGGGCGACAGAGGCAAAAACCGGTAACAGCCCGAGACGGCAAGCACGACGAGAGCGTGAAATGGAGGGAGAGGACTGAGAAACTGCTAGTGCGACGGGCAGAGAGGGAGAGCAGAAATGGTGGCGCTCGCGGGGGGGAGAGAAACCGCCCGTGAGGGAAACAGGCGGGGCGGCGACAGCGGCGGGGAGAGCGAGGCCCGCAGAGGAGCCGGAGAGAGACAGAAACGAGGGAACGACGCAGACCGGGAGAGAAAAGCGACGGAGGGTGGGGACGAGAGAAGAGAGCAGTGGGAGAGACAGGAGGCGGAGGAAACAAGGTTAGAGACGGAAAGGAAGAAGATAACGGAGACACCAGCCCAGGGGAGGGGACACAGTGAGAAATGGAGGTGACGAGTGTGGAAGTGATGACGAGGGTGAGAAACTGAACGTGAAAGAAAAGAAAGACACAGAGGGGAAAAGATAGAGAAACGGAGTGAGAAATAGAGATGATGAGAGTGAGAACTGAATGGGAGAACAAAAGAAAAACCACAGAGGGAAAAAGATAGAAATTGCCTGAAAAAAAAGAGTGAGATCTAGAGATGATGGGAGTGTGGAGTTGATTATGAAAGAAAAAACAGAAAGACACTGGAGAAAAGACAAAGCGAAAAATGACCATGAAAAATGGAGTGAGGAACAGATGTGGTGAGGGTGAGAAACTGAAAGAGAAAGACACTGAGGGAAAAAGAAATGATGGGAATGTGAGCCTGACAGTGAAAGAAAAAATGAGAAAGATGGTGAAAGAACAAGGGAAATGACCATGGATGAAGGAGTGACAGATGGACACGACGAGAGGGAGAACTTGATAATGAAAGAAGAAAAAGAAAAAGCAACAGAGTGCGCGAAAGAGGAGCAGAGTGGGCCAAGAGAGGCCCTGAGACACAGGGACAGAGGAAGACAGAGGCAGAGAAGGGGGTGCAGAATGTGCCCGGCAGGACAGTAACATGGGGGCCTGGCAGGTCAAGGCCCTGGGTGTGGTGGCAGAGGTGGAAGGAGACAGGACAACAAGACAGAGGCCCCAGAGCAGAGCGGGACAGAGTTGTGGCACTGGAGGTTGACCCCACTGGCCAGTGTCAGGCCCAGGGCAGGAGACAGACAGGTAGACTGAGCAACCCAGGCTCCAGGGGTCCTCACCCTGTCTGAGCCATACCAGACAGGAACTGCGACAACAGGTAAGGTTTCACTTGCTTTGGGGGAGCTGTGATGGGGATGATGACGTGGGGGCCCTTGGCCAAGGGCTCTAGATGGAAAGATCCAGGCTTTTGTATTACGCAGTTTACATGAGGATTGCTGAGCCTGGCCTGATCTCCTACATGGCCTCCTATTGTAGGCTCTGGAGGAGAGTGTCACCATGGAGCCCAAGGAGGGAATGCTTTTAGGATCTCTGGAGCCAAGGAAAACCTGTCCAGGGTCCCTGAGACCTCGGACATTTAGAAGGGTCTAGTCTTTCTGGAAACCCTGCAATGAGGCTAATGGAGGTTTATGGAGGCCCTGATGGTCACCTCAGTCATGCCCCTCACCTGTGACTGGCAGGTGCCATGTTGCCAGGGAGGAGACCCCTGGGCGCCTGGTGGTGCCCCAAGAGAGAGTATGTCCAGGTACCCCTGCCACAGTGGTCCCCTTGGCCAGGTCCTCTCCTGAGGTGGGGTCCCAGGTCCAGGGGGGATAATCATCTTCATCTGTGTAGCCTTGGGAGAAATTAGGGAAACAGTTGACCCTGTTCCCTGTCTCAGAGGTCCTGGAATCTTCTGGAGCAACTCTGGGATCCCCTGCTCTGACCCCCTCTTGCCTAGTTCTATAGATTCCACTATGATGCAGTCACCTGGCCTCACCTCCGCCCCTGCCCACTCCCGACTCCGTTCATTTGGCTGCTCTCCCCCACTCCCCACCCCCATCCCCTGGTACCAGTGCAGGTGAGCCCCACGTCTTCCTCATGGTCACAGTTGTGCTTCCCCCACGGCCCTGAGGGGCAGTCACTCAGCGAGGCCTCGCTTCCCTTACAGCCCATGTCATCCAACCAGATGGGCCCAGTCCCGGGGCCATAGTGGGTTTTGCCCACCCGGGGCCGGACCTTTCCACAGCCCAGTTCCCAGCAGGCCACAGTGGCATCTCGCAGGTCCCAGTTGTCATCGCACACTGTCCCCCAGCGTCCAGCATGCCACACTTCTAGCCGGCCAGCACATCGGTTGGGCCCGTCAGCCAGACGAACCCGGAACAGGCCTGTGTGGATGGCCTCAGGTCAGGAGGGAGGGCCAGCCTCTCCCCTTCACTCCCCGCTTCCCTTCTTGGCCACTCACCTGACTCCTCAGTGGTGCTAGCAGTGGGGGAGGGAGCTGGTTCTTTGGGTGATTCTGGAGACCTTTCTGCTGGGATCTCAGCAGATGGCTCCAGGGAAGCCTGAGGGATTCTCTTGATGGTGGCCTCAGAGGTCATTTCTTGGGGGCTTTGAGTGGTCAGCATTGCCATGGTCTTAGAAGTTCGTTCTCGGGGGGCCTGAGAAGTCAGTGTGGCAGTGGTGTATGAGGTCTGTCTGTGGGGGGCCTCAGTGGTCAGCCTTGTGGTAAACTCAGAGGTTGCTCTTCGGGAGGCCTCAGTAGTCAGGGTTGTAGTGGTCCTCGAGGTCAGTGCTGGGGGGCGTTGGGTGCCCCTGGAATGTTTAGTGGTTGGTGTTACTGGAGGTTGAGTGGTTGGTCTCTTTGCATTTTTTGTCACCCACTTCTTAGTACTCTTAGGCATTTTCCCAGGGGCTTTCGTGGTAGTTTTCTCTGGAACACTAGAGGTCAGACTTGCAGAGGGCTTGGTCACCATCTCTCCAGGGAGCCAGGCATCCCGATCTCTACCCAGTCCAGGGATCCAGCTCCAACTGAAGGGGTCTGAGACAGAGTCCAGGCCAGGGGGGCCTAGAAGGTGGGTGGGGAAGAAAGAGAAGATGGAGACACCATAATCACAAGATCACTCATCCATCTATCCAGGCTTCTCCTTCTGTCTAGTTAGTCACCAAGTTCCCATTCGTTCATCATTCATTCATTCATTCATGCCACAAATATTTACTGAGCACCGTCTATGTGCCACACCCTGTGTTAGACCCTGGGGATACTGTGGCAAGACAAACCTGACACCGCCCCCTGCCTTCTTGGCACTTACAGTCTAGATGTGACTGATCCCTTCCACCCCTCATACCCGACCCCTCCTCTCCATTTCCTCAGATTCTACTTCAAATCAAGGCCTCACTTCCTGTACCTTCTAATTCTAACAGGTCTCCCTACCTCCTTGGCAATTCTCACCTACCATTAGAGTGGTACCCAGGTCTGACAAGCCACTCCTCACCTTAAATCCCTTCTGTGGTTCCCCATGACTCTTAGGAAGAGGGGAAAGGAGAAAGGGCCTCAGCTTCAAGCAGAATTGATGACTCCATCCTTGGAGTCACCACTATTCATCGTACATCTTTCCAAGATGTAAGCCTAGCTTATGTGTGCAGTAGAGGATTAACCTTGCCCAAAGAAAGGTTTGGCCCCTTGCCCCTGGCTCCTGGGCAATGGCTTCTACGCCTTTGGAATGTCTTGTCTGATAAAAGATTTTTTGTCTACCTGCTGGACTTAGGCCATGCCAGATAGTCTATGCTAACAATGTGATTTATGGACAGCCACAAAGGTGGTCAACCACACCTAAGTGACCAAGCCCCTATAAAAACTCTGGACACTAAGGCTCGGGGGAGCTTCTCTGGTTAGCAGTACTTCGTGTGTGTTGTCACATGTCATTGCAGGAAGAATTAAGTGCTATCTGCACAACTCCACTGGAAGAGGACAATTGGAAGTTCACACCTGGCCTCTCCTTGGTTGATTTTAATCTGTAGGCTTTCACTATAATAGACCACAACACTGAGTAGAGCAGCTTCTCTGATTTCTGTGAGTCCTTCTAGCAAATTACTGAACCTGAGTGTGGTCTTGGCAACCTCCCAAATGATAACAGGTCACACGGGTTTGCAATGATCTGTTTGTGCATCTCTTTCACTCCATGAGCTATGAGCTCTTTGAAGACCAGGACCATGTTGATTCCATTCTGAGGTCCCAACACCTAGCTCAGTGTCTGGCACTTAATAATAGGACTCAATAAATGTCAGTGAATGAACAAACAAATTTATTTCCTGAGTTTATGTTAACTAGTCCTCAATTTAGCCTATTTCCTTCTCCCAGTGCCCTGTCTGCTTCCTTTCATCTTAGGGAGGATAAAGCTCCCTTCTTTGTGGGAGATTTCCTTGATTCCTAGAAGAAGGAGGAGGAGGAAGGTGCTCTCTGCATGAGAATCCCAGCTCTGCCACTTTGTTGCTGTGTGACCTTGGGTAAGTTACTTAACTTCTCTGTGCCTCAGTTTCTTCATCAGTAAAATGGGCATAACATCTACCAACCTAGACTTATTATGTGGTTTGAATGTGGTCACACGTGCAAAAACACCCAGCACAGGGGTGGGACTTAGGAGGCACTCAGTCTATGTTAGTGTCAATGTTAGTTATTGTTTCCTCCTCTAGGAAGCCCTCCTGGAGTCAGCAGATGGCTAGGGCCTCCTTACCAGTGCAGGTGACGCCAACATCCTCATTGTGAGCACAGTTGTGTTTCCCCCAGGGAGCAGCAGGGCAGTCAGACAGCGAAGCCTCCGTCCCCACACAGCCCACATCGTCTAGCCAGATGGGGCCTGCGCCCCAGCCAAAGCGGCCAGCAGCAGGGTCTGGCTGCCGAGGTCCACCACAGCCCAGCTCCCGGCAGACCACAGCTGAGTCCCGCATGTCCCAGCTATCATCACACACCGTCCCCCAGCGCCTGTCATGCCACACCTCCAGCCGGCCTGAGCACCTGCTGGGCCCAGCCACCAGGCGCAGCTGGGGGGACCCTGGGGTAGAAGAGACCCAAAGAATTAGAAAATCAGGGAAGACATCCAGCCTCCTGACTCTTCATCCACCATCTTCCTTTCCATGCCTCCATGCATTCCTCCATCTAGGCTTTCCCTCATTCATCCATCCTTCCTTCTAGGCAGCAAGTATTTACTGTATTAGGCACAAGAGATAAAGAGTCAGGCACAGTTTGGTGGTTCCTAAAAAAGCTAAGCACAGAATTAATATATGATTCATAGGCTGGGCGAGGTGGCTCACGCCTGTAATCCTAGCACTCTGGGAGGCCAAGGCAGAAGGACTGCTTGAGCTCAGAAGTTCGAGACCAGCCTGAGCAAGAGTGAGACCCCATCTCTACTAAAAATAGAAAAAATTAGCCAGGTGTGGTGGCATGTGCCTGTAATCACAGCTAGTCAGGAGTCTGAGGCAGGAGTATTGCTTGAGCCCAGGAGTTTGAGAGTTTGAGGTTGTTGTGAGCTAGACTGATGTCATAGCAGTCTAGCCCAGGCAACACAGAGAGACTCTGTCTCAAAAAAAAAAAAAAAAAAAAAAGAATAATTAACATATGATTCAGAAATCTCACTACTAGGGATATATCCAAAATAAATTGAAAACAGGTATTCCAACAGATACTTGTGTATGAATAGTCACAGTAGCACTACCCACAATAGCCAAAAGGTAAAAACGGCCTAAATGTCCCTTAATGTATGAATGGGTAAACAAAAGGTTGTATTGGTCTTGGCAGTGATTTCATGGATATGACCAAAAGCACAGGCAACAAAAACAAATGAGACTATATATCATATTTAAAAGCTCTGCATATCATCATCTCTAATCATCAGAGAAATGCAAATCAAAACCACAATGAGATACCACCTAACCCCAGTGGGAATGGCCTATATCAAGAAATCTCAAAACAACAAATGCTGGCGAGGATGTGGAGAGACAGGAACTCTCTTACACTACTGGTGGGACTGCAAATTAGTGCAACCTTTGTGGAAAAGAATTTGGAGATACCTCAAGCAGCTAGCAATAGAAATACCATTTGACCCAGCAATAGCATTGTTGGGCATCTACCCAAAAGAGCATAAGTCATTCTATTATAAAGACATCTG
>CAUYPO010058581.1:0-17813 GCA_963574435.1 Cheirogaleus major | reverse complement strand
CCTGAGCTACAGCGAGATCCCATCTCTACTAAAAATAGAAAGAAATTAATTGGACAACTAATATATATAGAAAAAATTAGCTGGGCATGGTGGCACATGCCTGTAGTCCCAGCTACTCGGGAGGCTGAGGCAGTAGGATTGGTCGAGCCCAGGAATTTGAGGTTGCTGTGAGCCAGGCTAACGCCAGGGCACTCTAGCTCGGGCAACAGGTGAGACTCTGTCTCAAAAACAAAAACAAAACCAAAAAACACTATCAACAGAGTAAAAGGGCAACCCACTCAACACAACAAAAAACTACCTGATTCAAAAACGGGCAAAGGCCTTGAACAGACATTTCTCCACAAAAGATATACAAATGGCCAATAAGCATAAGGCCAGGCGCAGTGGCTCATGCCTGTAATCCTAGCACTCTGGGAGGCCGAGGCAGGAGGATTGCCTGAGCTCAGGAGTTCGAGACCAGTCTGAGCAAGAGCGAGACCTAGTCTGTATGGAAAAAAAACACAAAAAAACAAAACCCACCAATGTCCAATAAGCAATGACCATCACTAATCATCAGGGGAATGTAAATCAAAGCCACAATGAGATTCCACTGCACACCTATTAGGGTGGCTATTAGGATGGCTATTATTAAAAAAAACAAACCAGGAAACAACAAGTGTTGTCAAGGGTATGCAGAAGTTGAAACCCTTGTGCACTGTTTGTAGAAATGTAAAATGGTGCAGCTGCTGTGGAAAACTGTATGGTGGTTCCTCAGAAAATTAAAAATAGAATTGTCATATGATTCAGCAATTTCATTTCCGGATATATACCAAAAAAATTGAAAGTGGGTCTTGAAGAGATTTGTGCATCCATGTTCATGGCAGCATTATTCACAGCAGCCACAAGGAAGAAGTAACCCAAATGTCCATCAACAGATAAATGGATAAACACAATGTAGAACATACATACAATGGAATACTATTCAGCAAGAAAAAGAAATGAAGTTCTGATTCGTACTACAACATGAATGAAACTTGAAAACTCCCAGAGCTCTCAGCTAATTATAGTAAACTGCCAGTAGAATGTTTATACTAATAGCTAGCAATGTAGTTCCTTTTTCTTCTTTTTGCATCCCACAGAGCTCCTAGGTTACTCAGGAGACAGGAAATGGACAGGTATTCCCTGATGGAGGAAGTAGTATAAAGGTCCTAAGATCAGACTTGGGTCATAAAATTGACTGGGTCATAAAGCGTGGGATTATGAGGCTGATGAAGGTTGTGCCCACCCCCCCACCCCCGATTTGCTGTGGTCTGCTCTTGGGACATGGTGCTTGATCAAACCTCTTCAAATAGTATCAAGTTCTTCTTACCTGGCCTCATTTCATATGAAAAGCTGGCCATGCCCCTTGGAGATTAACAATCTGATTCCCAAACTTTGTGGGGCTAATAATTTACAAAGCCAAAAGCAAAAAAAAAAAATCCACCACTTACTTGAACTGACGCCCATCCTAAACACACCTGATTAAGAGACCACAGGTTATAGAAGAGTGGCCAGAAAGATAGGAAGAAAGTGCGGTGTCATGGTGCCAATGGTTTCAAGAACGGGACCTCCATGGAAATATAAGAAGACAACTTAGAAACTGGCTACTCTGGAAAGCAAAGTTTTAATGGACAGGTGAATCTGAAGCTAAAGTTAGGAGACACGAGAATTGAGTAGGTGCTGAAGAAACAGAGATCATGGGTAAAAGCTGTTTTTCACTGGTCACAACTGTAGAGGAGGTAGAAGAGGGTGCAGTGTTTGACAGGGATGTTTTCAAGACGGTATAGACTTGTGCATGCATGCAAATTAGAGAAAGGAGCCTGCAGATAGAAAAAATTTACTCATTTCTGTAATTCTTGATGTGTTTAGTTTAGCGATCAATTATCGAGTTTAATTCCTCCCCAAATCTCGATCCCTGTGATGAGGCTATACTGCCCC
The DNA here is from genome assembly GCA_963574435.1 of Cheirogaleus major. Classification (NCBI taxonomy): domain Eukaryota; kingdom Metazoa; phylum Chordata; class Mammalia; order Primates; family Cheirogaleidae; genus Cheirogaleus; species Cheirogaleus major. The sequence continues at coordinate 15,857 of CAUYPO010058581.1, read as the reverse complement.
CGTGTGGTGTGTGTATATATATATATACACACACACACACCGCCCAGGAACTTAAAACCAGAAGTCTGCACACTTGCTGTGTAAACGGGCCAGATGGGAAATACCCTAACCAGTCGCAGGTAATTTTAATTCCGCGAATCGCCACCTGTGGCTCCACGGAATGTATTTCCAGTGTGAAAAGCCGTGTCCATGGCGCAGTTTCCTTGGGAGAGCGACAGCGGAGAGTCAGGAGCAGGAGCCGGCGGACCTGGGTTCCACTGCAGCTGCGGCCACGTCTTCCTCCAAGAGCTATGGATGACTACATTCACTCTACAAGACAGCTGAGTAGTTGTGACAAAGACCATATGACCCTCAAAAATGTAAAATAAATATTTCCTATCTGGCCCTACCAAGTAGCTGGGACAGGCGAATGTGTGTGCTGACTTTGATCAGAGGCGCAAAAGAAAAGAATCTCAAAGTGAAAGCACCAGTTTGGATCCCTACCAAGATTCTGAGAATTGGTAAGGGAACAACTTGTAGTGAAGATTCCAGGACTGGGGAGAATCCCAAGATGAACCCACGTGAGGATCCAGGTGAGAATCTGCAAGCGACACACTGACTTGCACAGAATTTATGAGACTGTTAAACAGATTACTTCCATCAGTATTGAGCCAGGTGTTGAAATTGAAGTCATCACTGCTTGCTAAAAAAGAGAAAGTAGGCCTGGTCCGTGGCTCACCCTTGTAATCCTGGCACTCTGGGAGGCTGAGGCAGGAGGATCTCTTGAGCCCAGTAGTTTGAGGTTGCAGTAAGATAGGTTGACGCCACTGCACTCTAGCCCTGGTGAAAGAGCAAGACTCTGTCTCAAAAAAAAAAAAAAAAAATTAGCCACACATAATACATAAACAAATAGGCATGTCTGTGTTCCAATAAAACTATTTATAAAAATATGTAGGGGTCAGATTTGGCCTGCAGCCTCTGGTTCGCTGGCCCTTGGTCTAAACCTGTGTTTCTCAATATTTGGGGTGAACAGGCCTAACATTAAAGTTGCCCGGGGATTGTTTCTTTATGTTGCCCAGGTTGGACTTGTACTTGGAACTCTGGTCTCAAGGGATCTCAGCTTCCTGAGAAGCTGGATCCACTGGTATGTGCCAGATCAGTTCTCTGGGTATTGTTTTAAAATAATGTGGGTGCCCAGGCTCCACCTCAGACTGATTGAATAAAAAACTTTGGGTATGGGGCCTGGTCACTGGTACTTTATAAATTCCACCAGGGAGTCTATTGTGCAGTCAAGGTTGAGAACTACTGACTTTAAAATTAAAGTGCAGCCCACATTTTTTGAGTGCTTATTATATGCCAGGTGCTGAGCTAAGAGCTTTCCATGTACTATATTATTTCATTTAATCCTCGCAACTCTATGAATTAAGAACCATTATTTTGCCTATTTTATAGATAAGGAAACTGAATTTTGGTGAGATTAAGTAATTTGCTCAAGGTCATACAGTTTTAAGAGGAAGAACAGTGATTCAAACACAGACATCTGCCTCTAGAGCTTGAGCTTCCTATCACTAGGCTATTCTATTTGTTATTATTATTACTATTACTATTTTTTAAAAGAGATAGGGTCTTAATATATCACCCAGGCTGGTCTCAAACTCCTGGCTTCAAGTGATTCTCTCACCTCAGCCTCATGAGTAGCTAGGACTATAGACATGAGCCACCAAGCCAGCTATTATTATTTTTAACTGAAAACACTCAGCCTCTATCTGAACTTAACTAGATAAACTATTCTTACCATATACTATATTTTAAAATAAGGCATATAAAGTTAGTCACAAGCAGTTTTCCCCAGATTTAATGTACTTTTTCTAGTGCCATTAATTTTCATTTTGAGTCAGTTTCTTCTCAGACCTTGTCCACAGTTTGGCACATCATAGAAATCTATTGGTTAAGTACCCTTTCTGTTTGTTTTCTATGTTTCAGATTTGCTTCATTTTAGCCACTGTTTGACTCCACATCTGCTTAGGCTATCAATATTAAAGGCAAAGGTTTAGTATGACTTTCTTCATTTTAGAGGCAGTATAATATAGCGGATTTTAAAATATATGACCTTTGAAGACAGGCTTCAGTTTGTATTCTGGTCCTGCCACTTGTTTGTTAAGTATCTGATAGTCTTCTAGCATTTTAATCAACTGGAATGCGCTGTCTTGCTTCTGACTCTCCCATATATTCTCTCTTCATGCTGTAGAAGCAAAAAGGAATTAGTTACCTACAGTGTTTTTAAATAACAATAACAATCACAATGTTATCAGCACAAATAACAAAAGCTGACATTTTTTGAATGCTTACTATGTGCTATTTTAAATACTTTTTTATGAGTTAATTCATTTAATTATTTCAATAACTCTGTGAAGTAGGTGTTATTATCGGCAAGGAAACTGAGGCACAGAGAGGTTAAGTAACTTTTCCAAAGTCACATAGATAATAAGTGGCAGAAGCAGGTTTTGAACCCAGGCAAGTCTGACTTTACAATCTGTACTCTTTACTACTTTTAAAACATTGCTTTATTATTCTAAGCTGCCTCCAATAGGAAATTCTACTGTCATATATTTATTCAAATCAGAAGGAATGATTTTCCAATGCCTCCAAAGCAATGGTTGCCAGGCTTTAGGATTTCACAGGGTATTAAAATTTAAAAGAAGATGCTGGAACCAAAATAGATTTGCTACTTTTAAGTTTTAATAAGAAAGGATCTTAAAAAGCAACCCCCCCACCATCATTTAAAGCTCAAAATAAAGGACAATTTGATACCAAAAAAAGTAGAGTGGGCATAATCTAGAAAGATAGCATCCTAACACTACATGTATTCATATATTGTCCTTAAAATTTCTCACTTTTCTGAGAACAAAGATTTTAGTGTCATTAATTAAAAATTTTTTTCTTTTTGTTTTTTTCCCCCAGGATACCATGTTTAGACAAAGTTTTTGCTTTTTAATAAAAGGTGGGATAAAAGATCTATGGATCTTTTGTTCCAGTAAAGTGGCCAAAGGACTTAAGAGTCTGAGAGGCCTTGCTTAAGATCTTTTTAGTCTTAATATTTTGAAAGATGAAATAAACAGTTTTGGGAACTAGCTCTTCTCTCATCCAACGCATTTAAACAGTAATTACACTATTGAATAATGAGAGAATATTTCAGTTAAAACCTTTAAGTTTTTGATAGTGACAGTGTTCTAATAGGGCTTATGTTTCTACTTCTCATTCCCTCCAGAGTCCAAATGCTTGAGCATTTTCAATGCAGGTGTGGGTTCCAGGTGCCACGATTACAAATCTATATGCACATGGGCCTCATGAATTTTTTATCGTAACATTGTAAAGTGAGAAGGCTCAGTGCTTTCCATCTACATTTTGAACTTGACTACAAACATGAATTACATATACATGGAAAAATTATTTGAAACAATTTTATAGTTATTAAATAGTCTGTTGAAACCTTGTTTCATGTTATAACTTTAAAGAAATTAAATTTGATTATTTCTTGATTACAACCAATTACATTGTTTCAATTATAATTCCCAATTGATTCAAGCCTATTAGCATGACCCCTGTAGTAGTCTGTTCCATAATGTTAGTAAAAGGCCAGCGGGTTTCTCCTAACGAACTTCTATGTACTAGCTAATTAGATTAAAAATTGGAGTCTCCTTCGTTTTCCTTTCTTCTTCTTTTTTTAAATTTAATGACACAAAGAACAATGGAGTCTCCTTCCAAATCCATATCTTAGGGTGGCTGGCACTCTCTGGTGGATCCAGCAGATTGGATGCCTGGGCCCTAAGTACTGTTTATCAAACCAGGGATTATCACTCCCCTGGAGCTGCAAGGAAGTTAGGATAACGGAGAACATAACTGAGGTATATAGCAAATCACTTCTTATTCCTACTGGTGATACTAGCCTCGGGTCCTGCTCCTCCCTCACAGTACTTTAACTTTCACTCAATGACTCACTTCTTTCTCAATACAAGGAAAGACGATATTCTTTTCTCATCGACCCTTCTGATATTTGGGGGATGGTGACAGATGGAAAAATTTTAAGTACTCCTTCTTTTGAGAATTCAGACATTGATAGCTCTCGTAAAAGAAATTTGAGCGAAGACTCTTACAGACTCATGTTGGAATGGCCGGCGCTCAGTCTTTGTGGCACCAGTGAGATAGCACGAAGACGACAATGTATATGCATTTGGGTGCTGAAGTGGACCTGCAGTGTGGACAGAGGCGTTAGAAGGATCCGGGAGACCAGGATGTAAACGCTCAGTTCTTGTCAACGCAGGTGTGGGTTCCGGGTCTCAGACACCAATCACCTTACAAGAGGTACGACAAAAGCCGACACCACCCAGCAAAACAACACTCTATACCCGTCTGGAATCCAGACCCAGCCTCGTAGGCGGGCGCCGAATGATGACGTATCCCAGGAACCTGGAGGTGATTGGTTTCCGAAGAGGGGCGTCGGCCACCAACGCGACTTGGAATCCTGGCCTAAATCCTCGCGAGAGCAGCGGCTTCCGGTGAGGGATGGCCGCGGAGCCGGGCGGAGCTGGCCTGCGGCTCCCGGGGCAGGCTCACCGGCTCGAGACATGGCCCGGGGTCCCGGCCCGCTAGACCGGCCTCGCCCCGACGCGGTCGCCATGCCCAAGAGAGGAAAGCGACTCAAATTCCGGGCCCACGACGCCTGCTCCGGTCGAGGTGGGCAAAGGGGCAGGGACGCTCAAAGACTAGGGTCTAGTGGCGGGAAGGGGCTGGACCGTGCCGAGGCGAGCGCTCGCCTGCCTGCGGTGGGAGGGCGGCTCGGGCCAGGGACCTGGAGCGAGGAGGGGAAGGGGAAGGTGGGGAAGACACCGAAGAGAGGCCTCTTCCTGGAGGATTGGTGCTGTGTTTCAGTGACCGTGGCGGATTATGCCAACTCGGATCCGGCAGTCGTGAGGTCTGGACGAGTCAAGAAAGCCGTCGCCAACGCTGTGCAGCAGGAAGGTAAGCTTTCGGTGAGCCTTTTAAGGCTCAGGCCTAGGTGTTTTATTTTCACGGGATTCTGTCTCAGTGTTCTTCTTGCAGTCCTCTGGGCATCTTCCCATAAACATGTTTGCTTTGCTCAATGTTTACGAATATATTGGGGGTGGGGGAGGATTAGCCAAGAGTAGCAGAAATATTTTATTTTTGCCTTTGCATTTAAAAAAATGTTTGTATACTCTTCTTAAGTTTCCACCGCTTTCTTCTTGGACAGTAATCTCTTTCCTGTAGTTCACATATGTTTTACTATGCAGTTTGCTTCCTGGTGTAAATAACCTTGGAGTGTTCTTTACCTTTTCTGGTGTTTTTCTTGCTTTCAAGCTTTTTATGCATGGTTCCCCAAGACATGTATTTTATGACACAGTCTCCAGCCTAGTACCAGGGTTAAATTGGATCCAATTCCTCTTAAACATTGCTCCTCAGAACTTATGAGAATACAAGTCACCTTTTGTTTTTTTGTTGTTTTTTTTTGAGACAGAGTCTCACTCTGTTCCCCGGGCTAGAATGCCGTGGCATCAGCCTAGCTCACAGCAACCTCAAACTCCTGGGCTTAAGCAATCCTCCTGCCTCAGCCTCCCAAGTAGCTGGGACTACAGGCATGCGCCACGCCCGGCTAATTTTTTCTATATATTTTTAGTTGGCCAATTAATTTCTTTCTATTTGTTTTAGTAGAGACGGGGTCTTGCTCTTGCTCAGGCTGGTCTCAAACTTCCGAGCTCAAACAATCCGCTGGCCTCAGCCTCCCAGAGTGCTAGGATTACCCTCCGGCCCTGCCTCACCTTTTGTTTTATCCTGCAGGGTTCATAGTGGAAGAATTATGCACGTTTATGCTGAAGTCAGCACTTTTAAGGAGTCTTTTGGTCCATTGCTTTCCAATTTTTTGTGTTTAATATACTAAAATTTCTTTCTTTTTTTTTTAAAACTTGGTGACAGAGTCTCAGCTTTCTCCAGCAGACTCACATTGTTTTTTTTTTTTTTTTCCCTTTTCCTCATGGCTACTGGTATCTTGGCTAAGTTGTTTGTATTTCTGGGTGGAACTGTGTGCCATCTCATTCTCCCCTTATTTTCTTCTAGTAAAATCTCTTTGTGGCTTGGAAGCTTCCCAGGTTCCTGCAGAGGAAGCTCTTTCTGGGGCTGGTGAGCCCTGTGACATCATCGACAGCAGTGATGAGATGGATGCCCAGGAGGAAAGCATCCATGAGAGAACCGTCTCCAGAAAAAAGAAAAGCAAAAGGCACAAAGGTAGAAGGGCTTGCTCTCTTTTGGCTTGTTAGTCCTGTCTGTGGTGATAAATTGAAGCTGTTACTTTCTCAGTAGAACAAAGGGAGATGTAAGAAGCAATACCAGGGGAGTTTGGAGAAAACATGGCTCTCAACTAAAATCTTGGTAGTGGGACAGGGTTTAATACTCCTGAGCTTTTTGCTTTTGTCTAAATTTAAAAGGAAAGTAGATTGATAAGAGTTAGTAGATTCTGGAGCTGTGAACTGGACATTCATTGAGTACATGTTGTTATTAGGTAAAAACCCACATGGCAATGTGAAAACAAAAAGCCTTTGCATTTCTGGATTTGTGGATGTGTAAGGAGGCAGAGATATGATGAAAAAATGTTTCCCCAAATATGTGGATGTTATTAAACCAGTTTTATTTCACATAAACTTAGATATGGACTTTTAAATGTTCTGCAGTTATTAATGTCTGCTTCATGTCTAATAGGTACTGTGGGAAATAGAAAAGTATGTGATGTTTGTATCTTAATGGTGATAATACTTATACAAATGAAACAAAGAATAATAAACTGATGTTATTATAACATGCCAAACCATCATTCAGGTTCCATATTTTGCTCTGGACTTAATGAGTCAGAATCTCTTGAGGGAGAGCCCAGAATTCTTAAAACTAAAGTGGTTCTGATGATCAGCTAGGTTTAGGGGGAAGCTGGTAAGTAATAAATGATGTGTGTATTTTTGGTTTCATCTCTGTTTGAGAATCAGGTAACAGATATTTATATATGTTAGGCTATATTGAAAGAATCAATAAATTAATGAACTGACATTGCTTTACAATTATATCAGTTATTGCCAGTGATACCGCTCTTTTTCAGGATCCAAAAATTAATAACTCTTTGAGCATTCCAAATACAAAATCCAAAATGCTCCAAAAGCTGAAATTTTTTGAGCACCAACATGATGCTCAAAGGAAATGCTCATTGGAGCATTTTGGATTTCTGATTTTTGGATGAGGGATGCTCAGCCAGTAAGTATAATGCAGGTATTCCAAAATCTTGAAAAAGCCAAAATCTGAAACACATCTGGTTCCAAGCATTTCAGATAAGGGATACTCAACCTGTATTGACATTCTTCACACTTGTTTGTCCTTAATTTCTCACTTAAAATCCATGCCTACCATCACTATTCTATTAGGGAATTGTCTTGGGGTTTTTTGGGTTTTTTTTGATACATTCTCCTTAAACTTTTTGTTAAAAAAATCTTTATTGAGATAGAGTTCATTCCTTTAAATTGTACGATTCAGTGGTTTTAGTTTGTTCACAGAATTGTGTACCCATCAACATGATCTAAGTTTAGAACATTTCCAAAAGAAATGCCATAATTATTAGCATCCCTCTTCATTCCCTCCCAAACCCTGTCCCCAACCCTGGATAACCACTAATCTACTTTCTGTCTTTATAGATTTACCTATTCTGGACATTTCATATAAATGGAATCATATGATATGTGATCTTTTGTGTCTGGCTTCTTTCCATTAGCTGATGTTTTTAAAGTTCATATTGTAGCATGTATCAGTATCTTATTCCTTTTTATTGTCTTTTGTTTGTCTCTTATGAATAATGCTGCTATGAATATTCATGGATAGGTTTTTAAGTGGATGTATACTTTCATTTGGTTAGATAGGAGTGAAATTGATGGATCATATGAAAACTCTGTTTAACTTATTTTGGGGAATTGCCAAACTGTTTTGCAAAATGGCTGTACCATTTATATTCCCATCAGCAGTATATAAGTATTCCAATTTTTGCACATCCTCACCAACACTTGTTATTGTCGGACTTTTTATATTATGTTGTCTTTTTTTAAATGTAAATTTAAAGTTTTAGAGAAAGGATCTTGCTTTGTCACTAGGCTGGAGTACAGTGGCACAATCATAACTCACTGTAACCCTGAACTCTTGGGCTCAAGTGATCCTCCTGCCTCAGCCTCCAAACTAGCTAGGACTACAGGTGTGTGCCACCATGCCTAGCTAATTAAAAAAAAATTTTTTTTTTGTAGAGATGGGGTCTTGCTATGTTGCTCAGGCTGGTCTTAAACTCCTGGCCTCAAGTGGTTCTCCCGCCTCAGCCTCCGAAAGTGCTGGAATTATAGGCATGAACCACCCAGCCTGGCCTGAATTTTTAAATTATAGTAGATGTGAATGGCAAATGATGTTGAGCATCTTTTCACGTGCTTTTTGGCCATTTGTGTATCTTCTTTGGAAAAATGTCTATTCAAATCCTTTGCCCATTTTAAAATTGGGTTATTTTTTTATTATTGAGTTGTAAGACTTTTTTATATATTCAGGATACCAGTCCCTTATCAGATATATGATTTGTGGCATACAGATTCATCTTTGCTCCCTTGTTCCACTTTACTCCTATTAGGTTCCTCCATTCTAGCCAGACTGGCCTTTCTTTCTTTTAGCTTCCTTTTTAATGAAACATATACAAAAGAAGAGAGAATAGCATAATGAGCCCTATGTAGCCATTACCCAGCTTCAGCAATTATCAATTCATGGCTCTTTTTGTTTCAACCATTATTCTACCACCCCTTCACACACACACTGGATTATTTTGAAAAAATTTCCTGATATCCTATCATTATCTCTATAAATATTTTAGTAGTTATCACCAAAAGATAAGTACTCTTAAAAATACCATTATCACATCTAAAAGACTTAACATTATGAAAATCTTGTTAGACTTTTCTTTTTATTGCCCTCATACATTTTGTTTTTCTAAGTCCCTTGGCTTCGTATTAGCTCTTTATTTCACGTGCTTTTCCTCTTAATCTGTGCCTATCAAAATTCTTCATGTCCTTTGTGACTTATCTGCATGAAGCTTTTCTTTACTAATTCTATTTCCCTCATTTTGTAATTTCCTATGTATTCTATAATTGTTAATTTCTGTAATTATGTGTAAAACACTGGCAATTCTTCAGTATTTACTGAATTTTATCTCTTAAGACAGAAAACTTTTAATAGCACTTTGCTTTGTAATAGTCCTTATGGGTCTCAGTAGAGGAAATTCTGATAGTTATTTGCCTTTTAGAGAAAGAAGATGTAATGTGGAAGGTGGGGCCCCAGACATGGTAGACTGAGCCTTGGAATGGTTACTGGAAATTAAAAGAATGGATAGGAACCAGAAAAGAGGATGTTGTTTTAGACATATTGGTCTTTGTTGTGAAAAACCTACTGCAAGAACCTGGCCTAATGAAAGAACAAGAGTCATAGAACTGTAGGAAGCAGTTAGCTAGAAAATCAGAGATAACTTTGGGGAAGTAGTGTAGGGGCTTTTTGCCCAGGAAACAAGGCTGGTTTTAGGACAGTTTTATGACTATGTCTAAAATAAAGGTTAGGGTTAGGATTAGCCCAGATTTAGGTATCTTTACAGGGTGTGTGTTGTTACCTGCACCTGAGAAGTATAGGGGACCTCAGTGTCAAGAGGATTAACACTAATGAGTTCTGAAGGAGGAGTAGTTAGTGATACATTGTCTAGGAGTGACTGAATGCCTCTGGCCGGGATCATAGGTCAAACTGGCAATGAAACTAGAAGAAAATAAACAGGTTGACAGATAAGGTTATCTCTAAACTGGTTATATAATAGATAACAGGTTACAGATAATAAGAATGTACTGTAACTTACCTAGTGTCCTATTTAGTTTGCACTTTGAGGTTTCCTCATACTATTTCAAAGTCAATTTTGTTTTTTATGTGACCAAACTGAAGAAAATGTTTGGTGAGTGGGGACTTGGAAGAAAATCAAGGGCAGGGTTTATAGTGTGCAGCTGGAATTTGGAGTCAGAAAACCTGAGTTCTGTTTACCTTGAGTAGGTGGCAGGGTTCTTTTTTCTTATTAGTAAAATGGGCACGATAATATTTTCCTTATTTCCATTGAAGAATTATTAGAGTTGAATGATTAGTGTATGCAAAGGGACTTTGAAAATTTCAAAGTAGGTTGTAAATTGTCATGAAATAAAGGTCTTAAGAACAACATTTATTCACTTGAGCAATAGGAGGTAAGTTTCTAGCAGCTAGGCTAAATGGGAAATGACAAGTGTGAGGGGCTTCCTTGGACCTATTTAAAACCTTTTTTTTTTTTTTTTTTTTTGAGACAGAGTCTTACTTTGTTGCCCAGGCTATGGTGAGTGCCGTGGCATCAGCCTAGCTCACAGCAACCTCAAGCTCCTGGGCTCAAGCAATCCTTCTGCCTCAGCCTCCCAAGTAGCTGGGACTACAGGCATGTGCCACCATGCCCGGCTAATTTTTTCTATATATTTTTAGTTTCGCCAATTAATTTCTTTCTATTTTTAGTAGAGACGGGGTCTTGCTCTTGGTCAGGCTGGTTTCGAACTCTTGACCTTGAGCTATCCACCCGCCTCGGCCTCCCAGAGTGCTAGGATTACAGGCGTGAGCCACCGCGCCCGGCCTTGGGTATTTCATTTAATCTCATGCAATCCTTAGAACAACTCTTCCAATTAGACACTATTATTAGCCCCATTTTCCAGATGAGAAAATGGAGGCAGAGAAAGGATGAGTAACTTGCACGATGTGGCAGGTAGGAAGTGGCAGAGGACTTAAGCAAGCAAGCCCCAGATCTAGACCCTTAACTCCCAAGTGAGGCTTCTATATGGATCACTCACAGGCCACAGGCTCTGGTGGCCCAATGGGGGTAGGCAGGGACTGGGGCACAATAGAGAGCTGGGCTGCATGTAGCAGAGTCTCCCTGCCCCACGGGTCCAGTTTACTGACTTTTAAAGAGAAACCAGTTTTCTAGTTGCTTATGCAAAATTTCTTTTCTTTTCTTTCTTTCTTTCTTTCTTTTTTTTTTTTTTTTTGAGACAAGGTCTCCCTCTGTTGCCCTGGCTGGAGTGCAGTGGCCTCAGCATAGCTCACTGCAACCTTGAACTCCTGGGCTCAAGCAATCCTCCTGCCTCGGCCTCCCAGAGTGCTTGGATTACAGGCATGAGACACCACGCCTGGCCACAAAATTTCTTTTTAAATGTTGGCAACTAATGAAAAAAAAAAAATACCCAGATTAACCCTTTATAGGCTGGGGTATAGTTGTGTCTTATGTGTAGAGGTGTTTAAGCGTTGGGTCAATTTTAAAAGGCCAACATTCTAACGGCTTGGAGAAAAAAAAAAAAAAAGGATCAAAGTAGAAACAAAGAAAAAAATAGAAAAGCCAGGGTACCTATTGAGCAGGGAATTGCCCAAGTGCCTAGGGACATTTCACCTGGATCTCAGAAGGGACTTCAATCAAAGTCAGCAGCCAGGCTCCCCAACTCTGCGGCCCCTTGGGGCTCTTCCCTCTCTGCTTACTCTTGCTCCCCTGAGCTCCTCCAGCTTCAAGCCTGTCAGCTCCAAACTAATGTCTCCAGACCTCAGCCCTGGTCCCAGCCCAGTGAATCCCACAGCCTGCTGACCGTCGTCATGGGGATGCCTGGTGGTCATCTCAAATTGACAGTCCGCTTCCCGGCCCAGACCCTCTCCCTCCCCGGCTTCCTGCTGCAGCGGATGGCAGCTCTGTCCTGCCAGGTTCTGGGGGTGGGGGGAACAAATAAACCTAAAAAACCCACACCGTCACCTCCTACCTCAACTACCCCAGCCACCTTCTCGATGGGCTCTCTCGCCTCAGCCCTCGCTCTGCAGTCTGGTCCCCACGTGGCCCCAGAGGGCACCAGTTCCCACTAATGGCAGCTCCTGTCTCTGCTCAGAAACCTTTGATGTCAAAGTAAAATCCTCTTTGTGGCCCATGAGGTCCAGCTCAATCTGGGCCCCCATTTGCCCTCTCTCTGCCTTCCTGTCCCACCCTCTCCCCCTAACTCGGTGCCAGCCATACCAGCCTCTCACGGTTCCTCCCGCAAACGAGGCGCCCCTCCACCCTAAGACCTTTGCACTGGCTGCTCCTCTGCCCAACCGCTCTTGGGGTCTTGATTCAAATGCCACCTCTCAGAGAAGCCTTCCCTGAGCACCCCGCCCTGTCTAAAAGAGCACAAAAAGCCACTTTTAAAGCCCTCATCTGCTAAAGACACATACTGAGTTATCAGAGTGCTGGTAACTCTTGGCACTGGGCAATGGCCCCGTGAGGTTCAACACGGGACCCTCCACACTTTGGTGTAGACTGTACTTGCAAAACGCCCTTGCAAATGTACTTTGCAAAATGTACTTGCAAAAATAACGACAAGTTTTCTTAACTAGCACGCACACAGCCATCGCTCTCTACCATCTGACTTCCTCTCATGTGTTTGCATCTGTCCCTCCCTGACATTACAGGCTACTTCTCTGTCCTCACTGCCCGTCTCCTCTGATGGAACGCCAGCTCCCAGCAACAGGGATTTTTGTCTGCTTTGCTCAATGCCACTACGTGCCCAGGGCTTAGTGCGTCGCTGGTGCTATATAAATATTTGTTGAACTAATTAGTTAAAAAGTGCAATGAAGAGAAGTGCTATGTTATCACCAAGAATGGATGTGTGTGTAGGTGCCACATAAGCAAGGAACGCCAGGAAAGATTTTTCTGTGGTGACATTTGTCCTTTTTATTTGTTTTTTTATAGAGAGAGTTCAGTTAGGGCCAAGGTAGAGGACTGCAGCTGGGAGACACTTCCAAGTTGCTTCACCTGAGTGCCCCAGGAACAAAAGAGAGGCTCAGATTTTTAAAGAATAAATGATAGTTAGGACAGGGGGTGATTACAGATGTCCCCAGTGCCCATTGGTTTACAGAAATAACACCGGGCCCTGATTGGCCGGCCGCTGTGGAGCTCTAAGGTGTGTGGCATTTTATGGCTACTTGGGCGGCAGTTAGTCTAGAGCCCACACAGCAAGTGGCTTCAAGAGGTAATTATTTAGCTCAATAATTAATGGGCACGAGATGCATCTGCTGTTACATTTTAAATGCCTCTCTGGGTCTGATACTTTTTTTTTTCCTTTTTTGAGATAGTCTCACTCTGTCACCTGGGCTAGAGTGCCATGGCATCAGCCTAGCTCACAGCAACCTCCAACTCCTGGGCTCAAGCGATCCTCCTGCCTCAGCCTCCTGAGTAGCTGGGACTTCAGGCATGTGCCACTATCCCCGGCCAATTTTTTTATTTTTTGTAGAGACAAAGTCTCACTATGTTGCACAGGCTGGTCTCAAATTCCTGGCCTGAAGCGATCCTCCTGCCTCAGCCTCCTGAGTAGCTGGGACTTCAGGCATGCGCCACTATGCCCGGCCAATTTTTTTATTTTTTGTAGAGACAAAGTCTCACTATGTTGCACAGGCTGGTCTCAAATTCCTGGCCTGAAGCGATCCTCCCGCCTCGGCCTCCCAAAGTGCAGGGATTACAGGCATGAGCCACCATGCCTGGTCCCCCTACGTTCGTTTAACATCCCCTCCCACCACCATTGCACCAGTTTGGAAGGTCCTTGAAGGTTCCTAAGAAAGCTGGGCCATGCAGCTACCTGGGTAGCTTTTGTTGGATGCAAGCAATCACCCCCCATTTATTTTCTACAAAGAACAGGGTCGTTTTGGAACAAGGAGATCAAATGAAGGAACAAGAAGCATTTTGCTCTTAGACAAAATGGGTCTCACAACCCAATGCCCCATGCTCACCTTGGTCACATTGTAAACCCCCAGCAGGTTCAGCTCCAGCAGCTGGCGAAAGCTGTCGGTGGTGGTCTCCATCAGCTGCTGCTCGACTGGGTCTGAGGTGGGGGTGGGGGAGAGAGAGGAGCAGTGAGGGAGTGGCCAGGACAGAATAGGGAGGGGAGACAGTGACCCAGTGACCGGGAGGGGACTGAGGAACTGGTGGGAACGGCAGACAGAGGGCCTCGAACGGACAAAGGAAAGAGGCTGCACGTTGGTTAATGAGAAAGCCCAGCTCCATGCTCGGCCCTGTCACTTCCTGGCTTCGTGACCTTGGGCAAGTCCCTTTCCCTTTCTGTGCCTGTTTCTTCATCTCCAGGATGAGGATAACACCTTGTTCTTGGACATGTAAATTTCATGCAACAATATCTGCACCGGAGGGTACCATGCATGTGTTTGTTAAATAAATGGGGAGGATGGGGAGGGTAGAGGGACAGAAAAGTCAACATTCAGGGGACAGGGAGCTGGAAGATGGGGAGTGAGAACAAAGGGAAAGACAAGTGGAAGAGACGACCCCGGTGCTCCAAAGGCATCAGCATTAGCAGACAAGTGGACTAGGGGCAGAGAGACAGGAAGCAAGACCAGGGGCAGAAAGTTCAGGAAATATTCCTCCCCAGACATCAGGGATTGACTGCCTTACTCCCTCCAGGGATCCATACAAACGTCCTCAGAGGAGCCTCCCCAGACCCGCCATCCAAACAGCCTTGTCATTACACCTTCAGTCGGCTTCCTTCCTTCCTTCCTTTCTTTTTTTCCTTTCCTTCTCTCCCTCCCTTTCTTTCTTTTTTAAGACAAGAGTCTCACTCTGCATAGCCCGGGCCAGAGTGTAGTGGCGTGTTGTCCTAGCTCACAGCAGCCTCAAACTCCTGGGCTCAAGAGATCCTCCTGCCTCAGCCTCCCAAGCAACTGGGACTACAAGCACATGCCACCACACCCCCCTAGTAGAGACGGCTTCTCGATCCTGCCCAGGCTGGTCTCAAACTCCTTGCCTCAAGCAAACCGCCTGCCTCGGCCTCCCAAAGTGCTGGGATCACAGGTGTGAGCCACCATCCCACCCCTGGCCAACTTCATTTTTCTTCATAGCCTTAATTGATACTGGCCGTGCTACTATCTACAGTTCATTCTTGCAATTCACAGCAGTTGTGTCCTATAAAGTCACCAGGAACACTGAATTGGATTATTAGAGGACACTGACCCATTGTTCCTAAGGGAAACATGAACGTACAATAGATAACGTGTATGTATATATATATGAGATATGTATGCATCAATACATACACGATATATACAATATATGTACATATGTAGATACATACATACCTAAGATAGATGATAATCTTAAGCCCTAAAGACAACTCATACCAGTAGACTCCATGATCTTGATTTCACAAACAAGAAAACAGGGTTCAGGCCGGGCGCGGTGGCTCACGCCTGTAATCCTAGCACTCTGGGAGGCCGAGGCGGGCGGATTGCTCAAGGTCAGGAGCTCGAAACCAGCCTGAGCAAGAGTGAGACCCCATCTCTACTAAAAATAGAAAAGAAATTAATTGGCCAACTAAAAATATATATAGAAAAAATGAGCCGGGCATGGTGGCGCATGCCTGTAGTCCCAGCTACTAGGGAGGCTGAGGCAGGAGGATTGCTTGAGCCCAAGAGTTTGAGGTTGCTGTGAGCTATGCTGATGCCACGGCACTCGCTCTAGCCTGGGCAACAGAGTGAGACTCTGTCTCAAAAAAAAAAAAAGTCCAGCCTCCTCCCCAAGTGGACTAGGGGCACATTGAGGACAAGGGAACCACTTCGTTCATCTGTGTGCCTGCTGTCAGGTATACAGAGTAGGCCTCAGAGAGCATTAGCTAAACAAACAGATAGTGTCTTTTAAACACTGTGCGCTAACCACTGGCTCCTCCTTCCTCACCCTGTAGGTTGACCCCAGG
>CAUYPO010058577.1:0-21263 GCA_963574435.1 Cheirogaleus major | reverse complement strand
CAGGAGGCTGAGGCAGAAGGATCGCTTGAGCCCAGGAGTTTGAGGTTGCTGTGAGCTAGGCTGACGCCACGGCACTCTAGCCTGGGCAACAAAGTGAGACTCTGTCTCAAAAAAAAAAAAAAAAAGAGTGCTGACAAAGTGACATACGCAGTGGTATTCGCCCGAATCCTCAGCTCTCGGCTTATTGATCCTAGATTCCATGTTGCTGGCATTCTTACAAATGGCAATCAGTTCCACCCCATTCTTTGTCCAGTAGCTGTATGTCTGGGTGTGAGAGCTGAAAGTGAGGTTACACTGCAGGGTGACAGGGAGAGCAGGACTATCTCAAGTAATGATCTCTTCACTGGTGACAATTCTTTGGCCTGTTCTGAGCCTGGCCCTGGGAGGAGGGAGCCAGACACCAGCAGCAGCCAGAGGGCCAGGGCACTAGGGAGCGGAGCGACAAACCTAACATCCTCCCTAGCAGAAAACCCAACAGCGAATGGGTCAGGGCCTGGCCGGGAGGGGAGGGGAGTGAGGAAGGGGTGGGCGAGTACACGAGGGAGTCAGGTTGTGTACTTTCGGCAGGAATACCCCAGAAGCAATGTTGTATTTTTCTCAGTGCATCATGTCGGAAGCAAACGGTGTCTATTTGTCCTGTTACTAGAGATGGTCACTTTCCTCAGTTGGTTAAGGTGGTGACTGCCAGGTTTCTCCACTGTAAAGTAACTATTTTTCTTTAATAAGTTTCTTGTGGAGAGACACTTTGAGAATGGTTAAGTATCCTATTTTTCATCATAGTTTCCCCTACTATATTTTGCTTTCACTGATGATTTTTGCCTGAATCAGTTATTACTCTAATGATTGCCAAATTGTGCTTTTTCTAATTTCATCACTTTATTATTTATTTTTGCTTTTTCCTGGGATGAAGAACTATGAAAACAATTTTTATTCATTTGTGTTTTTTCTCCTAGGAAAGTTCTTACCTTCATTTGCCTTCTTCCTCGTGCCTTTTAATTTTTTTTTTTTTTTGAGACAGAGTCTTACTCTGTTGCTGAAGCTGGAGCGCCATGGTGTCAGCCTAGTTCACAGCAACCTCAAACTCCTGGGCTCAAGTGATCCTCCCGACCTCAAACTCCTGGGCTCAAGCCATCCTTCTGCCTCAGCCTCCCGAGTCCCGAGTAGCTGGGACTACAGGCATGCGCCACCATGCCCAACTAATTTTTTCTATATATTTTTAGTTGTCCAGCTAATTTTTTTCTTTTTTCTTTCTTTTTTTTTTTTAATAGAGACAGGGTTTCGCTCTTGCTCAGGCTGGTCTCGAACTGCTGAGCTCAAACGATCCGTCCGCCTTGGCCTCCCAGAGTGCTAGGATTACAGGCGTGAGCCACTGTGCCCAAACATCTTGTTTTTAGTTTCCTGTCAAATATTTCTCCTTCCTTCTATGACTATCTTCAAGATTGCCGACTTATGCTCTAGATCTGCCAGAGAATGTTCAGTATAGTGTTTGGGGGCCAGGCAGAGTCAGCGTGCCATGTCTTAACTGATCACAAGTTACCTGGCCTCAGTTATCATTATATAGCACATCGATACCAGTGAGTGTTCCTAAGGTTGGTAGTTTGAGGAACATATCTGGAAATGCAGACGTATCCTTCCCAACTACATGGCACCCATTCTCCTTGGCAGTGAGTCTAGCACATAGAGAAACAGTATTCCTCTTACTTTGTCCTAATAATTTACAGATCTTTTTTTTTTAATCTTCCCAAGAGAAGCTTTGTTTTCTCTTACTGCAAACAACCTGTCCATTGCAGTGATTTATAGTTGACTTTTTCAGTCAGACTGACTTGAGTTCAGTTCCCAGCTCCACCATTTACTGGGTGCGTGACCATATTACAAATGGGAAGGCTAAGGGTTGTTTACAAATATGTGGTATTAAACAATGTGCGTAAGATGATTAGTATGTAAATATATAGTACCCAAATAATAGTGATTGTCGCTGTTATCATTATTCTGATCCATAAAAATGTACATTTTTACTATTCTTGCTTTATGTGAAATCATTTAATTAGAACTCTGAAATAATACTTGTGCCTTTTCAGAGAAAATTATGTATATGGTAAGGAAGGCAGAAAAAGATGATTAGTATTCCCTCTGTACATAGACTTCTTCCATTTTCTGATTTGAGATGTGATTTTAATTACATGAAAACTGAAATTATTTAAAATATAATATTTATTTTCAAGCTACAACGAGCCATCCAGGAGCATCCCGTTGTTCTACTGCCTAGTCATCGAAGTTACATTGACTTCCTGATGTTGTCTTTTCTTTTATACAACTATGATTTACCTGTGCCAGTTATAGCAGCAGGAATGGGTAAATATTGTTTTTCTATTTTTTTTTAACCATAAAAATTAAAGTGTTCACTGGTGCGATTCCAGCAATACTGAGGTATTTGAAGAGGAGGATGCAGAGGGCCCCTCCTCCTGTGCTGCTTGACTGTCCCTAAATGATGCACACAGGTGTTTATGCATGTAGGACTCCTTGGTTTAGGTTTGAAAAATGAGACTCTACTACCTACATGTATTACCTGCCTTTTACTTTTTTTATTTGATAATATATTAATGGCTATCTATCCAGATAGTAAATGCATCTAAAATTTTTAATATATTTTTAATTGTGATAAAATACACATAACATAAAATTTACCATCTCAGCCATCTTTAAATGTACTGTTCAGTGGCATTACATATATTCACAATGTTATGCTACCATCACCACCATCCATCTCCAGAACTCTTTTCATCTTACAAAACTGAAATGGTACCCATTAAACAACACACTCCCCGTTCTACTCTCCCTTGGCCCTGGCAACTACCATTCTACTTTCTGTCTCTATGAATTTAACTACTCTAGATACTTCATATAAGCAGAATCATACAGTATTTGTCCTTTTGTGACTGTATTGTGAAATATATGCTATATTTGACTTAGCATAATGCCCTCAAGTTTCATCTATGTTGTAGCAAATGTCAGAAATTTCTTCCTTTTTAAAGTTGGAAAAACATATCTGTTCAAGACCCTGCTTTCAATTTTTTTAGATGTATACCAAGAAATAGAATTGCTGGGTCATGTGGTAATTTTACTTTTAATTTTCTGAGGAACTACCATACCGTTTTCCACAGCAGTTGCACCATTTTACATTCCCACCAACAGTGCACAAGAGTTCTGCTTTCTCCACATCCTTGCCAACATTTGTTATTTTATAAGTTTTCTTTATTTAATAATAATCATTCTAGTGGGTGTGAAGTGGTATCTCATTGTAGTTTTGATTTGCATTTCCCTAATGATAAGTGATACTGAGCATCTTTTTGTGTGCTTATTGAGTTTTAATAGTTTCAGGTCTTACATTTAGGTCTTTGATATATCGAGTTAACTTTTGTATATAGTATAAGGTAAGAGTCCAACTTCGTGTCTAACATTATTTTTAATAGTTTATAATATTCAATAGTTTGGACATTATAATTTAATGGTTTTGCTGTTACAAACAGTGTTGCAATATATTTTTGTATAAGTGCTTTTATTTCTATAAGATACATTCTTAAAAGAAGGAATGCTAAAGCAAGGAAATTCTTTATCAGCTCCCTTTCAGGATAACCAGGAAAGCTGAGATTCAAGTGTACCTCTTTTGTCAATAAATGTAGTAAACAGTAAGGTAAAAACTGCCAGAGACTTAAGCACTTTAAGAGCATTTTCATCTAAATAGACATTTAGGAAGTCATTTGAAAATTAGGGAAAATAAAGGTAAGGACTGTTTTAAAACCACTGGTAGATCTCTTCCTCTCATACCAGACTTGCTTTGTCTAATCTCTTCCACTAAAAGTAGGATGATATTTTTACTTGATGGGAGAAGGATAAGAGCTGGATTGGTTTGGTGTCCAGGGCATGAAGGACACATGTTGGTCTGTTGTCAAGTTAAGCAAGGCTGGCTAAAGAAATTGACATGATGTTGTTAAGTTGTCACATTACTCTGCTGTTGTCCCTGGTCTCTAGCTGGCCTGGCGGTAAATGCAGTAGTGCACCGAGTGGCACAAGGTAACCTCCCAGTGAGCACCTAGCTCCCAGAATCTCCTCTTCTTCATAATTCTATTAGGTGTCTCTTAAGGATTTTGATCTCAAAAGGTATGGTTATTAACATCATAGGGATATTTCACATACACAAAATTTGTCTTCAAAGTGTCTGAGTTTAGGTCTTTATAGAAGTTCCAAGATCTGCAAATAAATATTTACCCCTCTTTTATTTTTTAGACTTCCTGGGAATGAAAATGGTTGGTGAGCTGCTACGAATGTCGGGTGCCTTTTTCATGCGGCGTACCTTTGGTGGCAATAAACTCTACTGGGCTGTATTCTCTGAATATGTAAAAACTATGTTACGGGTAAATGCAAATAATTGCCAAGTACTTTCAAGCTATACTTTCTTTTCATTGATGTTTGCTTATTTAGATTCTTAACTTCTGAATCGACCATTTAGCTATTTTTTACCCTGGAAGAGTGTTCATAATCTCAGTAATCTGTTTAATCTGTGTGGCTCTCTTATTTAAGTTTCAGCATAAGCAGTGTTTGTTCAGGGAGCTGGGAGGGGGGCTTGGGAAAAGGAATCAAAAGAAGCATTCATCATTGTGAGAGTGGGCAATGGGTTTCGTATTTTGTTTTGTTTGTTTGTGTTTTCTCTTTAAAGAATGGTTATGCTCCTGTTGAATTTTTCCTCGAAGGGACAAGAAGCCGCTCTGCCAAGACATTGACTCCCAAATTTGGTAGGTCACTACAGATTAGAAGGAGAAATACAAACCAGAAGCCTTTAGGTGTGGTGTCATCATAGCTGCTACACAGAACTTGACACCTTTTTTTTTTTTTTAACAAGATATATTTTCTTTGTAAGTATAATTGTTTGTTTATATTTATGGGCTTAGTGTATAATATATACTTTTAGTATCTTCCCTGTGTATGTGTCCAGGGTTGCTCTATTCTTCAATATGTACGATAAAACATTTCTCCCTATGTTTACAGGTCTTCTGAATATTGTGATGGAGCCATTTTTTAAAAGAGAAGTTTTTGATACCTACTTTGTTCCAATTAGCATCAGTTATGATAAGATATTGGAAGAAACTCTTTATGTATATGAGCTTCTAGGGATTCCTAAGCCAAAAGAATCTACAAGTGTACGTAAAGGATAGCCGGACTTAATTTTATTTGAATTCAGAGAATACGCTAACTTACACATCAACTAATTTCAGCTAATGTACTCCTTTTTGTTTCCTTTTCCACTGTTATGATACTATTAGGGGCTGTTGAAAGCCAGAAAGATTCTCTCTGAAAATTTTGGAAGCATCTATGTATACTTTGGAGACCCCGTGTCACTTCGATCTCTGGCAGCTGGGAGGATGAGTCGGAGCCCATATAACTTGGTTCCAAGGTACAAAGCCTGTGTTTTAGTACCTATCATAAGGATTAAAATCTAAAAGCATGAATTGTGATTCTTGAGTTGACCACTTGTAAGACTGAAACTTGGTTTACCTAAGATCCCATGGCACATTATCAGGGAAGCTGTATCATTCCATTTTCATCAATGGAAAGCTTCAATTAAAAAAGAATTATGTGTTTGCCAAAAAAGTGATCAGCTACAGGAGGTATATGTCAATATGCAAAGTCAGACAATGATCAGTCTTCTCAGGGGAACTAACTTAAAAGTGGGAAGAAATAATGCCATTAATAAGTATATGTACAAGAATTGTTGAGCACTATTGGTACAAGGCCAGCCAAAGTAGGTACTAAGTATTGTATTTAATTCTAGAAAGGATTGCATAAAAATAATGAATGGGAGCAAGTCTGTATTCTCAAGAAGGTTGTAGTTTTATGGGCAAGATAATGTGTTAGGTTCTTTCAGGATGCAGGGTATAGATATACATTTGGGTATACCTGGACAGGTAAGGGAGACAAACCATCTGCCTGCACAGCTAGGCCTCAGATGCCTGCAAGATCATTTATAATTTATCTGTAGCTTCAGCAGTTCCCCAGCAACTACATTAGTCATTTCAGAAGCAGATGTTAGCTTTTTGCTGCCACTGGCTTTCTCTCTTTAGATCTCAAGTTGGGTTGGCCAGTTATTATATAATACAGGCCACCCTTATTGACTACAGCTTTCATTAAGCTACCTTATTATGTGGCTGCTTTAGGTCATATGTGTATCTCTGCTCCAACAAGCTCTATGTAGGCCTTATCATACGATTCAAAGTTTGGTGATCTGTGCGTGAAGTCAGGCAAACGGGATAGCCCATCTGGTATAGATGTAAACAGTTACTGTGTGATCTGATAAGTGTGTTCTACAATAGAGATATGTTCAATGTGCTGTGGAAAGACAATAATTCAGTCTACTAGGGGAGGCATCAGTTTTCACTGAAGTGATGTATCCTATTTATAAAGCAACAGAAGTTTTTTGTCTAGAACTGGGAATAATAGGACCTTGAGTAATTTTTTATATCACCTCTCAAGAGCATATCCGAAGCAAAGGAATGCCTCTTGCACATGACCTGAGAGAATTTGGTTGGCAGAAAGCATGAGACACCTTCTAAAGGGTTGATCTTCTCCCATTCCCATTTGTCTAGGTGGCAGAACTGTAATTTGTTGTTCTGTGCTCTTCCTTTTAGATATATTCCTCAGAAACAATCTGCGGACATGCATGCCTTTGTCACTGAAGTTGCCTACAAAATGCAGCTTCTGCAAATTGAGAACCTGGTTCTGAGCCCCTGGTCCCTAATAGTTGCTGTTCTACTTCAGAACCGGCCGTCTATGGACTTTGATGCTCTGGTGGAAAAGACTTTATGGCTGAAAGGCTTAACCCAGGTGTTCGGAGGGTTTCTCATTTGGCCCGGTATGTAGGTGAGACGTAAGTGATGAGAATGCTAGTTGCAAAAATTGTAGCCTGGACCTGAAAAACCTATAGAAGACTTTCAGCAAAGCATTGCTCAGAGAGAGGAAGATCTGATCTGTTTTTTTTATCACTATAGGACATTAAACACAGTGTGTTGATTTTTTGAGAATAACTGTTTACATGTCATTTCCCCCTACAAGACTCTGAGTATCTTGAAGACTAGAATACCATGTCCTTGGCAACGAGCAGAGTGGAGAATGAAGTTACAAATCCTCTTGTAGTCCACAACTCCTTCCCTCCACACTCACCTCTTTAAACCACACTATATTTGCAACCCATTGATCTCACTGCATTGTAAGGGTTAAAGGTTGGGTCTTAGAACTTTATGCAATTCTCTGATAAAAACTATGTAAAAACCTCATTGGAGTTATGAATACCATGCTGGGCATTCAGGATATATATGACAGTAGTCAGCTTAAGTTGTTTTTAATCTTTGGTTTAAAATTGTACAGAGTAGAGTTAGAAATGCAATCCTTTCAAGACCAGATAATTATTTATCGTCAGGTACATACTGTTCACTCATGGGTCCTATATTGAGTACCTCATTGGTGCTGGGTACTACCAGGACACAAAGTACACAAAGTGGATCCCTGTCCTGGAAGTTCTGGTTTGTAGAAAGCAGGGGTGAGTGGGTGATGTGTACACTGGTAACAGGAGTTCAGTGAAGTAGAGACAAGGAGCTACGCATGCGCTCTAGAGGGTTCCTGAAACGTCTATGGAGGAAAGGCCCATACTGTGGAATCAGGAAGATTTCATAGACGTGACCTTTGAGCCGATCCTGATGGAAAATTAGGAGCTCCTCAGGAAGACAGGGAGAGTAGGCTTGCAAGGCAGGGATGAGGAAATGCAAGATGGGCCACAAGGATTCACTGGTGTTGCTGGAGTGTTGGCTGCGGGTGAGGGAGTGACGGAAGATGAGGGTGTGGAGGAGACGGCTGATCACACAGGCCTGCAGGCCTTGGGCTCAGGACTGAAACCTCTGGGTTAGTGGAAGCACTTAACAGATTTTAAGCAAGGAAGTATTAAAGATTGGCTTTTAGGAAAAAAGCTGGTATCAGTTTTAAGGTGGACCTCAGTGGGGAGAGACTGGAGAAAGGGAGACGAGGTAGGAGGCTGCTGTGCTCAGATGAGAAATGATGAGGCTTGGGCCATGGCAGTGGCAGTGCTCAGGACACTGCCGCAAGGTGTCGAGCAGGAATTACTGGCAGAAGTGCCAGTCATTCGCATGCCATTCACCAAGAGGGAAAGAAACGAACCAGCCATCTGTTCTCAGTACTGTGAAGGTCTAGTAGGAGGCAGAGGACTTATTAGTTCTGATACATGGTAGCAAGTGTTGGATGTCATGAGGGAGGAATAGGTAAAGTGCTCAACCCATCACTTTTTGGCCCAGGAACATATGAAAACATAGGCACCTGTCTTTCTAAAGTATTTTTGCTTTTTCAAGATGGGATAAATATGTGACTAATCCATAGCAAAGAGTATCTGTTTAGGTACTACGGTAACGTGTTACTATAGTAAAGTGAGGGTTGGTATCCAAGCGACAGTAATAGAGTAGGTGGTTAAATATAATTCCTAATGTAGAACATGTTGATTTCCCATGCGGAGAATATTTGTTAAATATCGCCATTTCTTCATTATGCTCCTGTATTCATGGCTGCCTGGCTCTCTGCAGGCCAATGTGTCAGGTGATAGTGTCAGGAACTGTTATGGGACTGCTTCTGTGGTTATCTTTGATGTGGGAAAACAGGGAATCTCCTCGGCATCCTGATGGTAGGACTGTGCCTTTTTGGGTTGCCCTTTGGTCCCCCTGCAAGGTGATATTCTTGCCACCTTGTTCTAGGTTCCAGCAGGCTGTGTGTGTGAAGTATGTGCATGTGTGTGTGAAGTATGTCTTAATGCGATGGTCCCCAACCTTTTTGGCACCAGCGACTGGTTTCTTGGAAGACAGTTTTTCCATGGACTGGGGAGGGGGTGGGGATGGCGAGCGATGGGGAGTGGCTATCAATACAGATAAAGCTTCAGCTCAGTTCCTGCTGTGCGGCCCGGTTTCTAACAGGCTATGGAACAGTACCGGAGCTTGGGGACCACAGTGTAATGTGCTCATATTGCTGATCATGGGCCTTTTTGTCTTAGTATTATCACATTCACATGCATGTGATTTTCCAGTTTACGGAACTTGCTATTACAAAACTCTCGATACCCTTGAGTCCCGAGGTAGACAAAGTGTTGATTTTCAGAGCAGAAACTTACATACATTTCAGAATGGCTGCCAGGTTTGGGGTAGATAAGAAAGTATGTTACATGTTCTTAGATAGGGATTTGATTTATCAAATAGTACTTTCAAGATTTTCTTCCATGTGATATTGTTACCTCAATTGATAGAGACTAAAACCTGACACTTGAAAATAAGTATCTGTCAAGACACTAGCATTAAGCATACAAGGCCTAAGACTCTGCAGTGACCCATCTCATTTGAGTGACTTATCTTTGTGTATAGATAACAAACCTGCTGAAGAAGTTATCCAGTCCAACATTCTTCTGCATTCCAACATCGCCAGTATTGTCAGAGACCAGGTGATTCTGAGAATGGACTCCGGAGATTCAGAAGTGGTTGATGGACTTATTTTCCAGCACATCACTCTCCTCATGTGCTCAGCTTATAGGAACCAGCTGCTCAACATTTTTGTCCGTCCTTCCTTAGTAGCTGTAGCATTGCAGATGACACCTGGGTTCAGGAAAGGTAACTTTCAGGAATGTGATCTTGAATTTTAGAAGAGGCCTGGCAATTCCATTTCATTCCATGTAGGGAGCAACATTTGAAGCCTTGTAATGTTCAGCCACATCTGCGAGACCCAGTAAGGAGCAGGCCTGTACACTCAGAAGAAATTAGCTTTGTTCCCCAAATGCATGGCCATCTGCTTAGAATTTTGGAATTGAAAGGGCCTAGAAATCATCTAATCTAAACTTCTCCTTTTATAAATAAGGAAATTTAGGCCTAGAAAGTTACATAGTTACTCAGAGAAGGAGCTGGCATTTGAGCACAGTTCTCCACTTCCTGGTCTAATGCTCTGTTTCTGCTGTAACAGTTCCCTGGTCCGGCAGAGGCTGATGGGGTGGGTAAGCCATCCAGCAGTGTGTGAGTACTTACTAGATGTACAGGAGCATTCTGGTTGCATTGGGGAATGTAAAAATGAGTAAGACATGGTTCTTGTTCACAGGAGTAGTCAAGGCCAGGAGTTTCTGCCCAGGCCACATGTTAGAATTATGGGGGGAGTGGGAGGGAGCAGTGTGAGTCTCTCCCCAGAGGTTCTTCTTCCCTTGGTCTAGGGTGTGGGCAAGCCATTAGTGTTTTGTTTTGGTCTTAGTTTTTCAAAGTTCCACAGTTGAGTCTAAGGAAAAGTGCTAAAGATGCAGTAAAGATACCAGGAAATATGAATATAGAGGGAAATTAAGAAATCAGTTCCTTCTCTACTAGGGAACAAAGGGGTAGGGGAAAGTGAAGTACCCCAGCTTCTAAGGACCATGGTGTCTTGCTCATTACCAGACTGGCTGATTATGGGCCTGGTTGTAATTTAGATTTAATCATTTAAAAACTATGCTAGACTGTAGTTTGCTTTGTAAGTAAAATTTGGATTGATTTTAGCTACTTTTAGGGGACTTAATTCTTATCCCTGTTATATGAATAAAATATGCCTTTGAAACACTGTATTTGGGTGTATCATGGACTTCCTGGTACTCCCCAAAAGTTTAATAAAAAGCAGTGTTGTAATTTTATGTAATGAATTTATTTCCAGAGGATGTCTACAGTTGCTTTCGTTTCCTACGCGATGTTTTTTCAGATGAGTTCATCTTCCTTCCAGGAAACACACTAAAGGTAAAGTCCTTACAACAAAGAGCAAGTGTGCCTGCAGTGTGAGTTCTGGAAACATTAGGCGTGAATTCACAGCTGTGTCGCAGGCAATGCGTCGTCTCTTTCTTCAAGGTGAAGTGGGGCAGTAAAGAGAAACTGGGACACTCACAGTTTAGCTGACTGTAGTTTAAACCCAGGTCAAGTTTAATTAATGACTTAGGATTATTTGGTGAGAGGAGGGTCATTCTTTGAACCGTTAGTGAGGGCACTGTAAATAAACTAACTCTGTTTTAGTAAACTTTAAAAAATCAGCACTCATTTTCCTGTTATCAGCTTGTTGGAATGAGTCAGCCAGGCAAATGCCTTTTGTTTATGAATTTTTTGTGTTTGAGGTTCAGCATTTTGAATGTTAGAACAAACGCTTCTCTGGCTACTGTCTAACAATGAGAATTATTCTGGGAGGGGCTGTGGAAATAGCTGGTGTTCTCTGAGATGTCTGAGGACGTGTGGCTACATACATTGAGATCAGCAGTGCACACATTAACCCAAGGAGTGGGTGCCTTATGGCTTTCCCTGCCCTTTCCAGGACTTCGAAGAAGGCTGTTACCTGCTTTGTAAAAGTGAGGCCATACAAGTGACTACGAGGGACATCCTAATTACAGAGAAAGGAAATACTGTGTTAGAATTTTTAACAGGACTCTTTAAGCCTTTCGTGGAATGTTATCAGGTATGTAAATTAGGCATTCTCCTTCATGCTTCCCATGTCAAATATAATAAGACTTTCTCAGTCTGCTTATTTCTCATCTGAAGGACAGATATCTTCCCCAGGCAAATGGTAGAACTACAGAGATTGATTAATACAATGAATGATTTCACCTCTCCAGTGCGAGATGAAATGCTCCATGCATATAGGAGGAAGCTTGGTCCATTACAGACCCAAGAGGATAACAGCTTAGCAATGCCATGAGCACAATATTTATGTGACCACAATTACACCCAGACATTGTCCTACTGTATCTTATGTCTTTCGTTCATAGTATGTAGCAAGGTGTTTGATACATTAATATTGTAGGCACTCAGTAAAGGCAAGACTTGAATCACACATAAAGTCAATTATTTATATAGCTAAATGCTAATATTATAAGGAGAAGAAAAAGTTCAAGTGAAAGTATCTGAGTTTGTCCGAGCTCTTAGGAGTGGTTGGAGAGAGGTGATAGTTACGTGCCCAGCAGGAATTGTGCCAGGATTCAGAGGGAGAGAGGGAGTTTTAAACGTAAACCGCAGGGGAGGCCTGCACATATTTGAGACAAGAGGATTCTGTGACTCAGCTCTGTTCATACGCGCACCAGCCTCTGGCAGAGTGGTGTTTGTGGGCCATGAAATGACCTAGCCTCCCTTACACAAAGCTTAGCACTTCGTGAGCATCTGATAAATGTTAGTTCTACCCTTAATCACCTTCCTACAGTAGAAATCATCAAGTATTTTAGGGCCTGGCACTTTGTTAGGTGTATTTAGAGAAAAAAACCAAAATTATAAAAATCTGTCCCCTCTCTTCCTAAGTAGCGTAAGAGATTAAGCTGATAGTAATTAACTTGCAACCCATTAATATGAAAAATTATACTTTAATAAATACCAATATTATTTCAAACTCCCTTTTTCTAATTATAAAAGGTAATAGAAGCTTGAAAGTGATGTCCTAAAAATTCCTCAGCTTTTCTCTGCTCCAGGCTTGGAGAGTTTTTAGTCTGCTCTAATATGTCATTCTTTTAAAAGAGGCAATGGAAAGTTATTTACTGTTTTATTGTATTCGGCTGCCTTTTTTCTGTTCCCCTTATCCTCCGTCATAAAATCAGATAATTTGCAAATACCTCTTGAGTGAAGAAGAGGACTACTTCAGTGAGAAACAGTACTTGGTTGCAGTCAGAAAATTTACAAGCCAACTTCTCGATCAAGGTCAGTCAAACCTCTGTGGGTGGTGATTTGTTTTAGTTGAGAACAAAGCAGTAGTCTAACTCTGACTCTTCTTCACCCTCTATTTTAGGTGCCTCTCAGTGTTATGACGTATTATCTTCTGATGTGCAGAAAAATGCCTTAGCAGCTTTTGTGAGACTTGGTGTGGTGGAGAAAAAGAAGGTGTAAGTAATTGATGAGATCCCATGGGTGGTAAAAGGGCAAGGACAGGAATGACATTTGAGCACAAATTCTAGAGACACAAAAATGTATAATCTTACTAGACCATAGTTTACTAACTTTATATTGTATTTGGTTATTAAGTATGAAATGTCTGATTTCCTTAAGTACTAAGTTTGTCTGTTGATATCTCTGACATTTCACTTTGACATGTCTTGTTTTGTGTTTATTGTGTCTTTCAAATGCACGTTTTGGCTTGTGATTATCTTTCAAATTTTTTTTAGAGCAATTTTTGTGAAACCAGGGATAAGTCAAAAATTTGTGTTATTTTAGAATAATGAGTTCCTTTGTGGAACCAATGCAGTGCAGATAGCTCGAAATATCAACAAAATGTTTGGGGAGGATGTGGCTAACAAACACACAGTAACATTGATGGTTTGAGAAATTTCGTTCTGGTGATTTTAATCTTGAAAATGAGCCACGTTGGCAATCTGAGACCAAGGTGGATAATGATGAGCTGAAAGTCGTAGTGGAAGCGAATCCATCTCCACCTACGTGTGAATTAGCAGCAAGGTCTGACATTACTATTCCAACAATATTGGACCATTTGAAACAAATTAGCAAGGTAAAGAAGCTGGATGGATGGGTATCGCATGAATTAAACGAGCATCAGAAGAGAAATCATCTCGAAGCTTGCCTTTCTTTGCTGTCACTACACAAAGCTGAACCATTTCTACACCATATTGTTTCGTGTGGTAAAAAATGGATTCTTTTTGATAATTGCAAGTGTTTGGCACAACGGTGGGATAAAGATGAAGTGCCAAAACACAGTCCAAAACTGAATACTTATCAAAAAAAGCTAATGGTGTCTGTTTGGTGGTCCAGCGCTGGTATTATCCACTACAGCTTCATGAAACCTGGTCAATCTAATACGGTGGATGTCTACTACAACCAATTGGATGAAATGATGAGGATGCTTACGATTAAGCAGCTGAGATTGGTCAACAGAGACAGGCCAATTCTTTCACAAGACAACACTGGACCACATATCACACAAACAATGCTGCTCAAACTACAGAGGCTGGACTTGGAAACTCTCTGTCATCCACCGTATTCACCAGACCTTGCACCACCTGACTACCACTTCTTCCAGGCTTTAGGCTATTTGTTGCAAGAAAAAATAATTCAGTTCTTAATAAGCTGTGGAAAATGCTTTTCACTATTTCATCGCCACTTGCTCTCTAGGCTTTTTCACTGCTGGCATAAGCAAGCTACTATTAAGATGTTAAAACTGTGTTGATAGCTCAGATGCATACTTTGATTAATTGTACTGCTTCTTGTTTGAGATTTAAGAAACTACACTTTCGATTTGAAATTGGACATTTCACATTTAATGACCTAATACTTTACTTATCCATCCCCTAATTAGTTAAGTCAGTGTGACTTACCCTGAAAATTTTATGTGGTTATGAATAAAAATGCAGTTGAAGCAAAGAAAGAAAGTACTCTAGGCTAGTATTTGACCTAATATTAAAATATATACATTAATAACAAGAAAGATTTTGGGGGGAGTTTAGTGTGTGTGTACACATACATATACACAAATACATATACATTACATATATACAACACATATGACTGTATATGTATAAATACATAGATATTTATTCTTCTAAGTAAACAAATTTAACAATAATAAAGCTTAATATGTAAACTCTCACAATTATGTCTCTTATGTGGTCCAAAGATGAAACAGGAAGCCAGGAGGTAGGACAGGAACAAGAGGTCTTTCAACTGTGAAAGACTGGCCTGGAGGGAGACTGTTGAAAAGTACTTTTGCAGTATCTATGATCAACAGCAAAACAAAATAATGAAAGTTGTCTTTTCCCCATAGTTTATGTAATAACAAAGCTTATTAATTCTTTTCTCCTAGAAATAATGACTGTATATTTAATGTGAATGAACCTACCATAACCAAATTAGAAGAAATGCTTGGTAAGTGGAGTTTAATAAGATATGATGAGTTTTTGCATTGTATTTATCAATATATATTAAAACAGAAAAGTATACTGTGGCACCAAATACTTTATCAAAATGAATAGTAATGGAGTTCTGATATAAACAGGCAACTACTTATATAATCTAGAATTTTCTCAAGGACACTAAAGAGAAAGTTCAGAGAAAATTAACAAAGAAAACACAGGCGTAAAATAGGCAGTCTTCTGTAACATAAAGATTCAGTTCCTGATATAACCAATCTGAGTCAAAAATCCAGACCTTTCACATCCTACTCTTGTTGAGAATATCTCTCATTTTTGTCCTTTGGTTCATGCTGTCCTTCTCAATTCCTGGTTCCCTTCTTTCCCATGTGAGAGACTGGGGTCAGTGTCCATATCACATGAACTTTCCGAACTCAGAACTAGCACGTCCTTGGGAGAATAACCCCATGCTTACTCTTCTCTGGATCCTATCAGTTATAAAGAAATAGTCCCACCCAAAAAAGGTAGGGCCATTGGTTTATGGTACGCAGTTAAAGTCAAGAGTGTTGATATAACAGAGAGATACAATGCTCAGTGGAGGTCGAGAACACTTCTCCTAGTATTAATGGGGCAGTTTGAGGAGGGTATTGAAAAAAATAATTATCTGTTGATTATATTGAATAAGCATGATATCCTTGAGTGGATCTTCTTACAAGTATTTTTTTACCTGATCTCAATTCAGTACATTTGTCATGCTTGCGTAGAAGAGCTTTAGATAGATGTCTATTGGGATTAAGTGAAGACCAGGACAGGGCACAGGGACAAAGGAGAACAGTTGAAGAAAAAGGGTAGAAGGGCAATGGAGTAGTTGCCATGGATGGGGAAGATGGAAGTACCAGACCGTGTGGAAGAAAATATGTAGGTTGGAATCCCAGTCTCCCATTCATACCATGTCTGAAAATCTCAGAATATGCACTGTTGAAACTCAATTTCAAATTTGGTAAGAGGATATATAGCTAAAACAACCCTGAAAACCCATCATTCTGTGACGGTGACAGAATCAATTTCCTAATCACAGGAAGCAGATGTAACGTGAGTGTGAACATACTAGAACGTACTGAACTTGAAGTTCAGAAAACACGATGGGGTTCAGCCCCTGGCTCTGGCCCTGTGGCACTGGCCATGCCCTCACCTTTTGGGCCGCTTCTGCAGAGTGGGCTGACGTCCCTGTTGGTTGCTGCACTGGTAAAACTCCATACAAGTGTGAGGTGTCTGTTTTAGGTGGTGGCTTAAGGAACAGTTGGATGAGGAAGGGCAAAATCAATATCATTTCATGAGCTGTCTCTCTTTTTTTATCTTAGGTGGTAAGACACCAGTAGGAAAACTAGCCACTGCAAAACTTTAATAATTGCCAACTAGTTATGGAAAGTTTGGTCACATAATTGCTGTCAACAAAGGACTCTGAAGTAAAGGAAAAGGCACATCTTCTAGTACTTCCTAAGACTTTGAGAACAGCAGACTTAGTAGTGAAGAAGAGGTGACCATTGTCAGCAGTCAGTGTGATCTTCCCCACCACGATGGTTAAACGGCATTTGTATCCAACACTGTGTGTGTTTTAAAATAAAACAATCTTTTGGAAACATGTTTGGAAAAGCAAAGCTAAGCTCCTATTTCACTAACACTTTTCAACTTAACTACATGTATTGAATTTTTATGTTGACTTTGGAATTAAAGTGTGATTATCAACACTAAAGGCTCTGGTTGTTATTAATAAAAGTACTGAAAAGGGTATATCTTATATTTCTTGTGGCTTGCTTTAATTAATGTTGCCTCAAACGAGTATAGGTTTGACACAGATATAATAAATTAGCTAGCTTACTTTAAATTTTGCCACCCAAGGGCCTTAATTAACAAAACTGAATTTGTCTAAGTATGTGCAACAGAGAAATACTATGTGACATAAATAAGCTGAGCTGCCCCACTTCAGGGAGTCACACTTCCCACCTGCCTCTCCGCACACAGCGCCCTTACCTGAGCTTGTCCTCCAGGGCTGGCGTCTCTGCCCGTTCCTCCTCCCAGAAATCCAGCCTCTCCCCCAGCACGGCCTCCAGGATGTCCCTGCACTCCTCACACTCTGAGAAAAGACTCGCACGCTGGCCTCAGTGGGAAGCTGGACACGCCGCTGTGGTCACTTCCCACAGGGGAGGAGGCCAGGTCCGTCCCAAGGACAGAAGTGTCCCCAGTAACAGGTTCTGTGTGGGGATTTCTACAACTTTAATTCTCAACCTCCCACCTCCATGGCATTGATAATCCCCTATGGAAAGATGAGGAAAGAGGATCTTTAAGCACGGAAAGTTAACTTGGCAAACATTGAATTGGGATTTAGGAGAGTCAGAGTTGACATCCCCTAAGGTCTGACTCCCCATCAGGGGCCACGTGACCAGCCATGCAGCCTGTGACGTAAATCACTGTGCTGGGCGTGACAGTGACTCCTGCACAGCTGGGAAGGCCCTGAGGACCACAGGACTGGTGGTTCCCTCGTGCTGGGAATGTGAAGAACGCACCAGCCTGTCACAGATAAAAATCATATCTGGATGCGCTTGTGTGAAATGTCAGTCATTAGACCACAAGGACCTGAGAGAACATTCCACACACTAGTGAGGTTTGGGTTAAATTGGAAGAGAACTGTGAACTCACAGTGGTTACTCTTGTCAGGCTTTGCTCTAAAAGCTACACAAGAATTAATGAATGTTCATTACAACTCATATTAATAGGTGTCGCGTTAGCACCGTATAAACGGTGGAGGAAACTGAGACACAGCGTAGACAAACAACTTGCATTGGTGCCTGGAGACATCAACACGGCACTGTGACCTCAACTAGGTCTTCAGCCTTCTTCCATCTTCTTCCTCTTGCCAATATTTCATGTGCTTATCTTATGATTAGAAGAAAAGGTGGTTTTTTTTGTTTAGTTTTGTTTTGTTTTTTGAGACAGAGTCTCACTTTGTGGCCCAGGCTAGAGTGAGTGCCGTGGCATCAGCCTAGCTCACAGCAACCTCAATCTCCTGGGCTCAAGCGATCCTACTGCCTCAGCCTCCTGAGTAGCTGGGACTATAGGCATGCGCCACCATGCCTGGCTAATTTTTTCTGTATATATTTTTAGTTGGTCAATTAATTTCTTTCTATTTTTTTAGTAGAGACGGGGTCTCGTTCAGGCTGGTTTCGAACTCCTGACCTTGAGCGATCCGCCCGCCTCAGCCTCCCAGAGTGCTAGGATTACAGGCGTGATCCACCACGCCCGGCCCCAAGGAAAGGTGTTAATAAAACAGTCTGTCCTTTCCCAGAACTCATCTCTTCACTTCCATAATAGGCTTCAGTTTTTATTCTCTTTAATTCCTTTTGATTTAAAAAAATCCTCTTTGATATATTGGAAAATAATTTGTAGGAAAATGATGCAAATTCACCCTCAGACTTGCAAGCTTCCTCCTAACCCTGCAGTTGTGCACGTGCCCCTGCTCCGGGATAACTTCAGTCACTCGAGCTTCTCTTCCTGAGCAGGACAAGGGCTGGCAGTGGCCAGGATGACTGCAGGAGGGCCCATCCCCCACACTGGTTTGCTTGTCACAGGGGCTGATGCTCTCCTCCCCCTCGTCCCTTGTTCACACGTGGGCCAACGTCTCCTAGCTCAAACCGTCACGGTCCACCTGCACCTGCTGGCCATCCTGTGTCCCTGAAGTTTCCCCAGCTCAGGGGACACTGGTGGGAAAGCTTCCCTGACATAACCAGAGGCCATGTCTACCTTCCAGCTAAGTTTCAAGTGACTTTCTTGGACTCAAAGTAGAACCACTGTCCCAGGAAGCAGAGCTTCCCTCACACCAGGGTTGGCCCCCTGGACGGGGTCACTAAGGAATGCCACAACTGCCGTTAGGATCACACTGCTCAGGAAGCTCCTCTGAAGCAGGGGCTGTGTCCCACCACATTCCCCAGGGGGGCAGCTCAGTGCTTTCCTGTTGGGCCTCAAGGGAAGCCTGAACTGAATGGAAGCTCATCAGTCCCAGAAATTACAACGACAGTGACGTTGTGTGACTGCGGGATTTGGTAGAGTACAGAGGCTCCTAAGACAAACCAGTGTAGCTTGTGCCCAAAATCACAGGCACTTCCTTGGCAGCTGCAGGAATAAATAACTGAGATTTACCCCACGTCCCACCCTACTCCTCACCTGGAATTATGGTCAAACTCTTTGTGCCTCAGTTTCTCCATCCTCAGAAAAATGAGGTTAAAATACTCCCTTTGCCTCCCTAGGAATATAGTCAGGATGGAATTTATTTTGATAAAGGGAAGAGAAGCACCAGGTCTAGAGACTTTATTTTCGCAGAGAGACACATACGATCGTTGATCACTGTGTGGACGGTGAACCTACAGAACTTAACTATAGTTCTGCAGCCGGTTGGCCAGGGAGAAGGCCGTCGATTTGGAAATATTCAGTCTCCCTGAGGTCTCGAAGCTGCTGTTTGCTCTCTGCCAGCTGGGGAGCTCAGTTCCCTGTTGTTCTCCGGGGTGTCCATCTCCGCCCCCTGCCTGGACAGAGGGCAGAGAGACCCTGCCATGCTGCGGGTGTGGCAGGAGAGGCACAGCCAGGGACTGGGGAGAAGAAACTCAAACACATGATGGGTGAAGAACAAATGAAATCAAATAGGTTTCATCCAGACTGAGGGAGGACCAACACTGTACTTCTTAACTTATTGTTGGGAAAATGTGATCCACACCCCACAGACCTCGACTGTCCTTCACTCTGCAGTGAATCAGGTTCCAGATGCCAGAGCTCGGCGCGAAGGCACTGCCTGCAGCTCAGACCCCGACTACAGTGAGGGAGTGAGCTCAGCGAGCGGGTAACTGTCTGCAGTTGTCATAACGGAATTATGTGCAGGTGCACAGAATCCTAGGAGCCCCCACCCCCCAGTTGCCTGCCCGTGCTGATACCCAAGCCAGGTGGCCTAGCCTAAAAGGGCCACCACCTGATGGGGACACCCCCTGAGCGGCCATGCTCCAGAGTGGTGTAGACATGTGCTCATGCCACAGACCCCTGCATTTCTCAGTAAATCTAAGCATGTTCCTCTTGTGCATTCTTGTGTCTGTGTGGAAATATCTAGGCAGAAACAGGTTCCACATGAGTTTTATTTCCTTCATGCTTGTTAAGTAGTCACCCCACCATTTCTTTACCATTAAAACAGATCTTAGGACTTTTCCTAAATTAAATAATGTAAAACTTTTGCAATGTAAAAATCGAAATCTCTCATGACATTCTTCTCTGTATCTTCTCCCGTCCCTCCAAATCCATTAGAAAGTATAGAATAAAATGTAGTTTATGACACTAAGTGAACAAATAGTTTTCCCCCATGGTTTCTATCCTGTCTGAATATTCCTGCTGCATTCCAGGGTTACGTTGGCTTCGGTCCTCTCACAGGGACTGTGTCTCTCCTTGTACCTACATCACGTGTGACTTCCCAACACCTACGTCCTCCCCTCTGTGTGGGCTGCTTTGGGTTGTTATTTCTTGTCACTGAACATTACATTTCACACTTGTTGCTAACGGATTTCTTTCTACTCCCTCGTATTCTCTTTCCCAGCCGTCACAGTGATGAAACTATCGATTGTCTCTGCTATTGGCCAACCCTGCTCGAGGCAAGCTGCTGGGAAAAAATGAAATCCAAATATGCTATGTGTGTGTACAAAATATACATTTCCCAATAACTACAGAACACGTGACATACACACATGTCTCACACATCCCATACAACTCTGATGAAGTTTGAAACGGGGATGAGAGTCAATAGAACTTCTCCTTAGGGTGGCTAGCTACGATCTGAAGTGATACGAGTCGCCTGTGTCTCACTGTATTTTTTCATTCTCATTATTCAGGAATCAAAAGAAATAGGAATGTGTCTTATTTCACCAGCATTATTATGATGCTCCATATACTCATATACTCACCTTCAAGACAAGTTTGCTTTATGAATGATATAAGCCTCACAAAGGTAGCACACACACAACCAC
The DNA here is from genome assembly GCA_963574435.1 of Cheirogaleus major. Taxonomy (NCBI): domain Eukaryota; kingdom Metazoa; phylum Chordata; class Mammalia; order Primates; family Cheirogaleidae; genus Cheirogaleus; species Cheirogaleus major. Next base: position 287 of record CAUYPO010058577.1, on the reverse strand, counting down.
ACACCAACATTGCTAATGAAGATCAATGCAAAAATCCTAACGAAATATTTATTGGAATCAGGCAGTATATTAAAATATATTACTGGCCGGGCGTGGTGGCTCACGCCTGTAATCCTAGCACTCTGCGAGGCCAAGGCAGGTGGACTGCTCAAGGTCAGGAGTTCAAAACCAGCCTGAGCAAGAGCGAGACTCCGTCTCTACTAAAAATACAAAGAAATTAATTGGCCAACTAAAAATATATAGAAAAAATTAGCCGGGCATGGTGGTGCATGCCTGTAGTCCCAGCT
>CAUYPO010058576.1:0-43950 GCA_963574435.1 Cheirogaleus major | reverse complement strand
AGAAGAATGGACTCCAGCTCCATCCAGGATAATGCAAGATGTAATTCACCAATTTTTATGGCTGACTAGTACTCCATGGTATGCATGTATCACATTTTATTAATCCACTCATGTATTGATGGACACTTGGGTTGTTTCTACATGTTTGCAATTGTTAATTGTGCTGCTATAAACATTAGAGTGCAAGTGTCTTTTGGTATAATGGCTTTTGTTCCTTTGGGTAACTACCCAGTAGTGGGATTGCTGGATCAAATTGTAGTTCTACTTTCAGTTCGTTGAAGTATCTGCATACTGCTTTCCATAGATGTTGTACTAGTTTGCAGTCCCACAAACATTGTATAAGTGTTCTTTTCTTTCCACATTCACACAAGCATCTGTTGTTTTGGGACTTTTTGATAAAAGTCATTATCACAGGAGTTAAATGATATCTCATTGTGGCTTTGATTTGCATTTCATTGATGATTAGAAATGTTGAGCATTTTTTCATATGTTTATTGGCCATTAATGAAACTTCTTTTGAAAAGCTTCTGTTCATGTCTTTTGCCCACTTTTTAATGGGATTGTTTGATTTTTTCTTGCTGATTTGCTTGAGTTCTTTATAGATTCTGGTTATTAGCCCTTTTCAGATGTATAGCACACAAGTATTTTCTTCCATTCTGTAAGTTGTCTGTTTGCTCTCATGATAGTTTCCTTGGCTGTGAAGAAGCTTTTTAATCAGATAAAGTCCCATTTATTTATTTTTGTTGTGGTGGTGATTGCCTTTGGGGTCTTCTTCATAAGTTCTCTGCTTAGGCTGATAAAGATAAGAGTTTTGCAACATTTTCTTCTAGAATTCTTATAGTTTTATGCCTTAGGTTTAAGTCTGTTATCCACTGTGAATTAATTTTTGTGAGCGGTGAGAGGTGTGGATCCTGTTTCAATCTTCTACATGTGGCTATCAAATTTTTCCAGCACCATTTATTGAATAGGGATTCTTAAATCCAGTGTATGTTTTTGTCTGCTTTGTTAAAGATGAGATGGCAATATGAGGATGGTTTTATATCTGGGTTCTCTGTTTTGATCCATTAGTCTATGTCTCTGTTCTTGTGCAAATATCACGCTGTTTTGGTTACTGTAGCCTTGCAGTATAGCTTGAAGTCTGGTAAATTGATGCATCCCAACTTGTTCTTTTTACTTAATGTTGCTTTGGCTATGCAAGGTCTTTTCTGGTTCAATGAAAAGTGTAGAATTATTTTTTCTAGATCTGCAAAAAATGACATTGGTATTTTAATGGGGATTTTATGGAATCTGTAGTTCACTTTGGATAATATAGAAAATTTAACAATGTTGATTCTATGGATCCATGAGCATGGTATGTTTTTCCATCTGTTTATGTCCTCTGCTATTTCCTTCCTCAGTGATTCATAGTTTTCCCCGTAGAGGTCTTTTGCCTCCTTAGTTAAATATATTTATAGGTATTTTATTTTCTTTGTTGCTATTGTGAAAGCTATTGAGTCTTTGATTTGGTTTAAGCTTGACTGTTGTTGGTTTATAGGAATGCTATTGATTTGTGTACATTTATTTTGTAACCTGAGACTTTGCTGAATTTATTTATCAATTCCAGTAGTCTCTTGGCAGAATCTTTGGGGTTTTCTAGATACAAGATCATATTGTCAGCAAAAAGCAATAGTTTGACCTCTTCTGTTCCCATTTGGATACCTTTGATTTCCTTCTCTTGTCTGATTGCTTTGGCCAGGACTTCTAGCTCTATGTTGAGTAGAAGTGGTGATAGAGGGCAACCTTGTCTGGTGCCAGTTCTAAGCAGAAAGGCTTTCAGTTTTTCCCTGTTAAGTATGATATTGGTTGTGGGTTTGTTGTATATGGCTTTTTATCATTGTTAGGTAAGTCCCATCTGTGCCTATTTTTAAAGCATTCTTATAAAAGGGTGCTTACTTTTGTCAAATGGTTTTCTGCATCTATTGAGAGGACCATATGGTCTTTCTTTTTACTTCTATTTATGTGGTGAATTACATTTATAGATTTGCATATGTTGAACCATCCCTGAATCTCTGGGATGAAGCCCACTTGGTCATGATGGACTATTTTTTTTTGATGAGCAGATAAATTCAGTTTGATAGGATTTTATTGAGAATTTTTACATCTATATTCATAAAGCGTATATTTGTGTAGTTTTTTTAATAGTTCTTTCTGGCTTTGGTATAAGGGTGATGTTAGCTTTGTAAAACATGTTGGGGAGGATTTCGCCCTTCTTGATGTTATGGAATAATTTCTGCAGGATAGGTACCAGTTCTTCTTTGTAGATCTGGTAAAATTTGGGTGTGCAACCATTTGGGACTTTTTGTTGTTGTTGTTGGAAGATTTTTTTATTGCTGCTTTAATTTTGTTGCTTGATATTGGCCTGTTCAGGAATTCTATTCTTCCTGAGTGAGCCTAGGGAGGCTGTGAGTTTCTCAGAATTTGCCCATTTCCTCCATGTTTTCAAGTTTATGTGCATAGAGATTTTTGTATTCAGAGATGATATTTGTATTTATGTTGTATTGGTGGTAATTTATCCTTTTTTATTTCTTTTTTATTTCATCATATTATTGGGGTACAAATGTTGTTAAGGTTACATATATTGCCCTTGCTTCCCCTCCCTCCTCGAGTTAGAGCTTCAAGTGTGTTCATTCCCCAGGTGGTGCGCATCGCACTCATCACGTAAGTATATACCTTTTTTATTTCTGATTGAGCTTATTACCATCCTTTTCTTTCTGCTTCTGGTTAATTTAGCAAGAGACCTGTCAATTTGTTTTATCTTTTCAGATAACCGACTTTTTTTTCATTGATCTTCTATATAATACTTTTGTTATTGATTTCATTTAGTTCTGCTCTGATCTTGATTATTTCTTTTCTTCTGCTGGGTTTGCAATTGGTTTACTCTTCCTTTTCCAGTTCCTTGAGATGGTTCATTATATTGTTGATTTGTGATCTTTCTGTCTTTTGGATGTAGGAATTTATGGCTATAAATTTTCCTTTCAGGACTGCTTAAGATGTATTCCACAGATTTTGATAACTTGTGTCCCCTTTATCATTTAGTTCAATGAATCTTTTGATTTCCATCTTAATTTTCTCCTTGGCCTAACTATCATGCAGCAGTGAGTTGTTTAGTTTCCATGACCTTCTGTAGAGAAGAGTGCTTCTATTGGAATTTATTCCATTCCACTGTGATCTGAGAAGATTCATGTTATAATTTCTATTTTTTTGAATTCATTGAGACATATTTTGTGGCCTAGGATGTGGTCAATCTTAGAGAATGTCCCATGAGCTCATGAGAAGAGTGTATATTCTGTGGTTTAGGGGTAGAATGTTCTGTAAATGCATTAGGCCCATTTGTTCTAGAATTCTGTTTAAGTCCATTATTTCTTTGTTTATTTTCTGTTTGGAGCATCTGTCTCATTCTGTCAGAGGGGTGTTGAAGTCCCCAGCTATTACGGTGCTACTGTTTATCACTTTGTTTAGATTTAGTAGAATTTGTTTATGAATCTGGGTGCACCTGTGTTGGGTGCGTAAATATTTAGAATTGTTATGTCTTCTTGTTGAATTGTTCCCTTTACCATTGTATAATGACCATCTTTGTTTTTCTTTACTTTTGTTGTTTTGATGTCTATGTTTTCTGATATTAGAACTGCTACACCAGCTTTCTTTTGGTTTTCATTTGCGTGGAATATTGTTTTCCATCACTTCACCTTGAGTCTGAATGAGTCCTTGTGGGTTAGATATGTTTCCCGAGTACAGCAGATACCTGTTTTTTTTTTTGTTGTTGTTGTTTTTTTATCCATTCACCCAGCATATGTTTCTTCAGTGGGGAGTTCAAGACATTCACATTTATTTAAATAATTGACAAGTGGGGTGGATTTCTGTTCTTCCTGTTGAGTAGAACTTTATTGCTCATTTTACTTTTTAACCTATTGTGGTGACTGGGCACTGACCTTTAGCTTTTGGTGGTTTTTACACTGGTGGGCATCTATTGTGCTGATTTATGTATAGTGCAGGTCTGAGAACTTCCTGCAGGGCAGGTCTGGAATTGATAAATTCCCTCAGCATTTGCTTGTCTGGAAAAGACTTAATTTCTTCATCAAATGTGAAACTTAGTTTTGCAGGGTACAAAAATTCTAGGCTGGCAGTTGTTTTGTTTAAGAAGTTTGAAGATGGTAGTCCACTTCCTTCTGGCTTGTAAAGTTTCTATTGGGGAGCCTGCTGTTATCCTGATGTGTTTTCCCTTGTATGTTAGTTGTTGCTTACATCTAGCTGCTTGTAGAATTTTCTCTTTCACTTTGACTTTGGCCAGGTTGACTGCTATGTATCTTGGAGATGTTCTATTTGCTATGAATCTTCCCAGTGTTTGATGACCATCTTGTATTTGGATGTCTGAATCTCTGGCAATACTGGGGAAGTTTTCCACAATAATTCCCTGAAATAGATTTTCCATGCTTTTAACACTTTCTTCTTCTCCCTCAGGGATACCCATAATTTGTATATTTGTTCACTTTGTGTAGTCCCATATCTCTCTAACTGATTGTTCTGCCCTTATTCTTTTCTCTGCTTCTTTAAATGATTGGGTGAGTTTGAGAGCCTTGCCTTCACACCCCGAGATTCTTTCTTCTCCTTGGTTTAATCTATTGCTGAAACTTTCTGCCGCATTTTGAAAATCCTTGAATGACTCTTTCATTTTTTTAAGTGCTATTATATCCTTCCTAATTTCTTCAAGCTCTTTAGTGACTTTTTTATTAATTTCCAGAAAAAGTTTTTAGGCTTCTTTTTGTTGATTTTCAACTTTCTCTTCAATTCAATTCATCTTATTTGCCATCCATGTTCTGAATTCCATTTCTGTCATTTCAGCAATTTCCTTGTAGTCAGAGTTCACTGTTATAGCTCCGTTGTCATCCCTTGGGGGTGTTGATCTCTTTTGATTTTTTATGTTGCCAGTTTTTGTTTCTGGTTTCTTCTCATCTGAGACCTCTTTTCTGAGTTCTGGGTAATAGGTTTGTGGGACTCCTGTTCCTTGCTGGGAACTCTCCACTTGGTTGTAGGATGTTCAAGTTAGTTGCTGGATGAGACACTCTTCACAGAGACTGGTGTTGTGGGGATTACTTTACCCAGGGTCTCTCCACTGAGGTAACCACAACAGCTGGATCAAGTTGTCGTGGGTTCCCAGGGTGTGGGCAATTGCTCAAAGCAGGTCACAGTGTGCTGGTGGCTTGAAGCTGGGAGTGGTCTCTAGCAGGGCACTGAATTTTGAAGCAGCTCTTCCAACCCTGTTTTGGTGGTGGAGACTCTGGGGTGGGGTCTTGGGGTCCAGGTACAGTGCTGGAGACTTGGTGATGGTGTCTCTGGCCTGGCAGGATTTCTGGAGGCTCAGTGGTGGAGCCTCAGGCTCTGGTGTGACAGCCTCTGAGCTGGGACTAGGAAGAAGCTGCAAACAGAACCTGTTCACAAGGCCTCTAAGCCAAAAGCAGTGCTGGGAAGATGGCAGCTATCCCACCTGGAGAGTGGGGTCAGGACCAAGCACGCAGGAGGTAGTTGCTGCTGTAGGGTGAAGTCATGGCCCAACAAGCAGCAGCAGGCTGCTCGGAAGGCTCTGGGTCCCACCAAAGCCAAATCAGGTGGGCCGAGATTGGCTCTGGCAGACGAGGGACCATAGAGCTCTCCACACTCCACTCAGGGCCTGCCAAAGGAGCCACCCAGAGACTCTCAGGGCAGAGCTTGTTGCGTCCTGGCATGAGATCTTCCTAGCTGAGACTGGGGTGGAGCCAGAAGCAAAGTCTCAGATCAGGGTCTCTGAGCCAGGGGTGGGAGCTGTGCGGATGGTGGGCAACCTGACCTGTAGGGTGGTGTCAGGGCCAGGCAGACAGGAGGCAGTTGGTGCCTGGAGGGCAGGCTCCAGGCTGAGCAGGCTGTAGACTGCTCCTTAGGCACAAGGGTCCCACGGATGCAAGGTCAGGCATGCAGAAGTCACAGCTCTCCATGCCCATGGTAATGGATATTTTCATAACCTTAATTTGATCATTTCACACTGGATACATGTTTCAAAATATCAATTGTGTCCTCAAAATATGTACAAATATTATGTATTAATTGAAAATAATAAAAATAAAAACATCGTGAGTTAAATTGAAGAATAGTGGAACATTCAATGGAAAACATTAATTTTAGTAACTGAAGGTCTACCTCAATGAAGATCTAACCTGGAGTTCAGAGTGCTTTTAAGTTTCTGAAAATTGAGGGAGTTAGGGGAAGGAGAGGAGGCAGGGGAGAATGAATCATTCTTCTGATAGAACAGTGTATTTTTGTTTTATTTTTTATTTATTTAACATTTTTTGAGACTTTATCTGTGGTAATGCTAGGAACAAAGTGATACACAGAACATGTTAAGGTCATGAGTATTACATATAGAAGAGTCTTGATGTGCGGTGGAAGAACTGATGATACACTGTTTCATGCTACTGAGTAAATAGCATAAGGCAGGAAGGTCTTAATTGTGGAGATACAGTTTCACCCTGGTATTGAGTGGTAAGAAGACCTTTGCAAGTAAAAGAAGGTATACGTGGGATTAAACATTGGAAAAAGATAATTCAGGCAGTAATGGTAAGTACACAACTATGGATATTGGGTAGAGGAACATGGAATGATTGTGCAATTCCCACTTACTTGATGTAGCTGGAGATGAATGGGGAAGCATAAGTGGAAAACAGAAGATTTTAAAAAAACAATCAAACAGAAGAATTTAGATTTTAACTTGCAGATCAGAGGCTCTGATTTCTTAGTTGCATAACAACCACCTGTGGAGTGACTGACAACGAACATCACGTATAGTAAGATATTCTGAGGTAGGAGATTCAAACGTTAAGCTTGAAGCATCATGGTTCTAGACTATGGATTGGCAAACATTTTCTGTAAGGTGTAGCAAATATAATTTTAGATAGTAAATAGCTTACAGTTTTTCAGGCCATATAGCAAATTTGAAGATTTTATGTAGGTTCCTGTATAAAAAAAGGAAAAATAAATTCCCATAACTTTTTCTTGACAAGATTCAAAGGATAATAATATTAATAATAATTGAGTACAAGTTTTGTAATGCAAATCTACCAAAGAGAAGAATGGATTTCTTTTGAGATAAGATTTCCCTGGGTAGGGGTTCAAAATTAGTGTTACCTAGCATCAAAACCAATAAGAAATGTCTATTTATTAATGATGATATCCAATGAGATTGTACATATTTAATCTTTGAAACTGTCTTTTCAAACAAGTAGGCCCTACTAAATACTGATCTTAATCCATGAGTGTATGCATTGCTTGGAAGGCAATTATAAAGTTCTATTAGAGTGTTCTCTTGATATTATTAATAGGTTAGGTGGAATCTCCTCAATGGCAAGGTTAAATGGATATTTAAATATAGAAGTTTCCTTCCTGTTTTATCAAGGCATGAAAATGCTGCCTAGCTATTAATATAATTTGAAGTTGAAAAATACATTTGCTGTAAATTTGTGTGGAAAAATTGTTCTTGCTTCTTGCTTTCGTATTTTTTTTTAGCACTGGAAGTGTATAAAGCAGCTGATAGTACTTGTGATTCAACAAACGTTAGTTGTCATTGAGTGACTATAGAGTAGTGTAAGAGTCCCTTGTAAGTGATGTTTTACCTCACAATTTTAGGTTGAACTCATAGAGAAACATTACCAAATTCACAGCTTAAGCCAATCTCCAAAGTCATTTTCTGTCTGATAACACAGGAGGATTCTTTTCATTCAGCAGCACTTTGTTCTTGGCTCTGAGCTCAAAAAATTATGAAAAAATTTTACCATGGCTAGCTAATCTTTGGATTAGCAGGAATATATGACCCTATGGAGGAGAAAAATCACTGAAGAGGAAAGATAAATAGCCTTATATATCTACTAAAAAAATAAAATTTATAGTGAAAACAATACAAAATTACAGTGTTAAAAAAAGACAAAACAAAAACAACAAACAAAAATGAAACAACACAAAAATCTATAGGGCCAGATAGATTCACTGGTGAATTTTGCAAAACATTTAAAGAAGAAACAATTTCAATTCTACATAAATTCTTTCCGGGGAGAAACTACTTTGAAACTAATTCTTTGAGGCCAGAATTACTTTGATATAAAAATGAGATGAAAATATTGCAAGAAAGGGATAGTATAGACCAATAGCTCTCATGCATATGGATGAGAAATATGTCAATGTAATTTTAGAAAACTATTATGGACTGAATGTTTGTGTGCTCCCCAAATTCATCTGCTGAAACCCTAACCCCTGATGGGATGACATTATGTTGGGGGGCCTTTAGGAGATAATTCGATCACCAGGGCTTGGCTCTCACATATGCGATTAGTGCCCTTTTAGAAAAGACAGAAGAATTTGCTTTCTCTCTCTCTCCTCTCTCATCCATTGAGGATACAAGGAGAAAACAACCGTCTGTAAACCTGGAAAATTGTCGTCACCAAACATCAGATCTGCCAGAGTATTTATCTTGGAACTCATGGCTTCCAGAATTGTGATAAATAAATGTTTCTTGTTTAAGCCATGTAGACTATGGTATTCTGTTGTGGCGCCCCAAACTGACTAAGGCAAAAATCTATCCAACACTGAATGAACATAATAATACATCATGACTAAATGGACATTATTGTGTAGTTAAAGGGTGCTTAAACACTTGAAAATTCATCACTATAATTTTTTAGATTCAGAGATTAAAAACAAAAAATATCATCTCATAGATCTGGTAAATTACAACATCTGTTCTTGAGAAAATTTGATAAAAGGAATCTACAGAACACCTACAGATTCCATCATAGTTAATACTGCAATATTGAATGCTTTCCCCACCAAAGATCAGGAATAAGGCAAGGATTTTTATTCTCACCACATTGTGCTAGCATTTCTCACCAGTTTAATAAGGCAACGTAAATAAAAGGCAGGTGGATTGGAAAGGAAGCTTTATTGGTAGATGACAGAAACTGGTATAGTAGGTTGCACAAGCTCAAGAAGTGTTTGCTGAATGCATAAAAGTTAAACTTAAACTTTTGATTTTTTAACAGCTTTATAACATGCTTTATTTTATATTTCCCCCAGCATTGTATGAATATCTATGCCACTGGCTCTCTATCTTTCTGAGAACAAATAGTACATTTCAAAATCTTTGTTGCTTTGGCAAATGAAAATTGTTAGTCCACTTTAATGTATATTTCTTTGATCATCATTAAAATGAACATCTTTTCATTTACTTTATATATTTATTATTTATGTGGCTTTTTGCCCCTGAAAATTACTTCTTCTTGGTCCATACCCATTTTGTATTGAAGTAAAATTCTATTCGATATATATTAAATACGTACACATATGTGTGTATATTTTGAAATCATTTGCCATTTCAATTGTACTTTAATATTTGATATTTATATTTTTAAATGATTCATGTTAGTTTAAAATATGAAGCCAGAAAGAATGCAAAGAAAAAACAATAGAATTTTATCATTAAAAGGAAACCATTCTCATAATTTTTGTGATTTTATTTCCAAAGAGGTAATTGATACTATTAATTACATAATCTTTCAATCTGTAAGTGATTATTGGTGCCAAAAATTTGATACGTAAGTGTTTATACATACTTGGGTGTGTTTCTGGAATTTTTATGATTGGAGGCTGCATTGGCTATTACTGTTTTCATGGTTGTAGCTTTATAATAGAGTCCAGCATAAGCTTTACCATATATGAGTCAGCCTCATCCTCTCTCTGTGTTGCTCTTTTTCCTAAATTGTCTTGGCTTTTATTAATATCTAGATTAATTTGGAAGTTCTGCAACTTCTTCACAAAATCAAACTATCATTTGCTGGAATTACTTAAACTCGTGAATTATTTTGGGGCAATTGATATGTTTAGTGCCATCATTGTAAATAGCATCCATCTGTCTATTATATTTTCAGCTCGTTCTGTAAGTATATAGGAATAATCTTGACTTTTTTTCCTCTTATTTTTCTTTGCCTTGGATCAAGTCTTGGGAAGTCCTTAAAATTGTGTTACTTTCATGCAATTATCTTCCTGCTTTACTTTTCTTGTTTCTTTTCTGCTGACAAATAGAAATTTAAACAAAAACAAAATCAAGAAACAAAACAGAAGGAAGGTATAGAATAAGTGCACATATCTTACATGCCTAAGGACAAGCTGAAACTCTACTCACCAGCTTTGTTACCCACGACCCCCTGGATTTCCATACTATTGTGCTGGCAACGGCTCTGAGACCTGGGCATACCTGCGACGGCAGCGTTGAACATTGCTGCTCTCACCGTTATCTCTTTAGACCTTTCAGCAATGACATTTTGGATAAAATCGAAGGATGAAATGAAATTCTTGAGGCTATATCCTTATTTGTCCTCATTTTTAATTGCTTTTTTTTTTTTTTTTTTTTTGAGACAGAGTCTCACTATGTTCCCTGGGCTAGAGTGCCATGGCATCAGCCTCGCTCACAGCAACCTCAAACTCCTGGGCTCGAGTGATCCTTCTGCCTCAGCCTCCCGAGTAGCTGGGACTACAGGCATGCGCCACCATGCCCGGCTAGTTTTTTCTATATATTTTTAGTTGGCCGATTAATTTCTTTCTATTTTTAGTAGAGATGGGGTCTCGCTCTGGTTTCGAACTCCTGATCTTGAGCGATCCGCCCACCTTGGCCTCCCAGAGTGCTAGGATTACAGGCGTGAGCCACTGCACCCGGCCTTTGAAATGTCTGGAGGCAACTCCAGCGTCGGTTTTTTTTTAATTTTGGTAAAAAACACATTATATAAAATGTACCATCTTAATCATTTCCAGCATCTTTTGACCACACTTCCTAAGCTTGGAGAGGCCTGTCTCTCCAAGGAGGACGGCAGAAACACACTTTCCTGGGCGCGGGGTCGACGGGGCGCCCCCAAGCAGTGTGAAGTGGAGGAGCTGCCGCGTCTGTGCTGGGGAGGACGGCGGCGGCGGCGGCGGTGGCGGCGAGCCCGCTCTGGCTCTCAGGGGTGCAGGGTCAGTGGAGTGGCCTTGGGCACCTGAGCCAGCCTGGGCTCTCTGGCCCTCCTGAGGTCCCACAAGTGTCCTCACGTCCTTCGTCCTTTAATCTCCACTGCATCAGCAGCAGGGTTTCCTAATCGTCACATTTCTAATTGTTTGTGAATTCTCCTTCCCCTTGGTCAGCCTCACCAGAGGTTTGCCAGTGTAACTGGTATTTTCACAGAACCAACTTAGGGCCTTATTGATCCTCTCCCACGTTTCCTACCTATTATTCTCTGTTCTTTGTCATTTCCTGACAGCCCCTTTCTTGTTATTTATGCAACGGTTCTCTCCCTAACGCGGGCCGTTAGTGTGTTGATGTTTAGCTTTTCTTCTCTGAGCTTTTTTTTTTTTTTTTTTGAGACAGAGTCTCACTCTGTTGTCCAGGCTAGAGTGCCGTGGCGTCAGCCTAGCTCACAGCAACCTCAAACTCCTGGGCTCAAGGGATCCTCCTGCCTCAGCCTCCCGAGTAGCTGGGACCACAGGCATGCGCCACCATGCCCGGCTCATTTTTTCTATATATTTTTAGTTGACTGATTAATTTCTTTCTATTTTTAGTAGTGATGGGGTCTTGCTCTTGCTCAGGCTGGTTTCAAACTCCTGACCTTGAGTGATCCACCTGCCTCAGCCTCCCAGAGTGCTAGGATTACAGGCGTGAGCCTCCACGCCTGGCCTCTCTCTGAGCTTTTTTTTTTTTTTTTTTTTTTTTGAGACAGAGTCTCACTCTGTTGCCCAGGCTAGAGTGAGTGCCCTGGCGTCAGCCTAGCTCACAGCAACCTCAAACTCCTGGGCTCAAGCGATCCTCCTGCCTCAGCCTCCCGAGTAGCTGGGACTACAGGCATGCGCCACCATGCCCGGCTAATTTTTTCTATATATTTTTTTTTAGTTGGCCAATTAATTTCTTTCTATTTTTAGTAGAGACGGGGTCTCACTCTTGGTCAGGCTGGTTTCGAACTCCTGACCTTGAGCTATCCGCCCGCCTCGGCCTCCCAGAGTGCTAGGATTACAGGCGTGAGCCACCGTGCCCGGCCTTGTCTCTGAGCTTTTAAGGCTATGTATTTCCCACCACCATTGCTCTCAAGGTATCCCTGAAGTTTTGATGTAAATTATTTTCACTAATGTTTATGTCTAAGTATTATTAAATTACTTTTAATTATTTGACAGGAATATTTTTTAAAAAAACTTTTTATTATGGAAAACATTTAAATATGTAAAGGAAAAGAGAATATATAATTAACTCCTCAGCACCCATCAGCCAGGGTCAGTGGCGATTATTAATGTATGGCCAGTCTTTTTAAAATCTATATTCCCATATATTTCTCCAATTCCCAAACCTGGCTTATCTTGAAAGATTGTGTTTTAACTTATCAAATGTATGGAAAATTTTTATTTAACTTGTTTTGTTCCTGACTAATAACGTAATTGCATTGTGATTAGAGACCATGGTCTGCATTTCTTGAGACTTGCTGTCTGGCTAAGGCGTGATCATGTTTGGCAAATACTCCATGTGTGCTTGAGAACCATGTGAATTCTCTGATTGTTTGGTGCAGACTTCTACACAGCAGATAAAGTCTGTTCATTTCATCATTCAAATCTTCTATATCTCTGCTGATATTTTGCCTCCTTGACGTATTAAAGTTGGAGGAGTTTTGTTAAAATGTTTACTACCCTGATGGACCTTTTGATTCCTCCCTGCGGAGGTCTGTCCATTTCTGCTTCGTATATTTGGGAGTCTCTGATTACGTGTTTAGAGCAGCTGAATCTTTGAACTGATTTCATGTCTACCCTTAGGTACAGACTTTATTGTTGATACTATTTTTTGAAATCTTAAAACTGTTTTTATCCAATATTAATAAAGATATGCTAAGTTTTGTGGGGCACAGAATTCTAGACTGACATTTATTTTTCCTGAACATTTTGAAGATAGTATCGACTGTCTCTCGCATCTCTTGTGACTTCTGAGTCTAGGTGGATCTATCCTTTTCCTCTGGCTGCTTTTAAGGTCACTTTGGGCTGGGCGCAGTGGCTCACGCCTGTAATCCTAGCACTCTGGGAGGCCAAGGTGGGAAGATGGCTTGAGCTCAGGAGTTCAAGACCAGCTTGAGGAGCAAGAGTGACACCCCGTCTCTAGTAAAAATAGAAAAATTAGCCAGGTGCAGTGGCATGTGCCTGTCATCACAGCTACTCAGGAGCTGAGGCAGGAGGATTGCTTGAGCCCAGGAGTTTGAGGTTGTTGTGAGCTATGATGATGCCACTACACCCTAGCAGGGGTGACAGAGTGAGACTGTCACAAAAAAATGAAAACAAAAACAAAACAAAACAAAAACCTCTTTGTCTTTGGTGTTCTGTGTTTTTATCACAAGTTACCCAGGCCTGGGTTTATCTTTATTTAGCCGCTTGGGATATGTGCTTTCTTTGTGGATTTATGTTTCTTATCACTTCTGGAGGTATCATAGTTATTATCTCTTTAAATATTTCATCTCCTCCTCTTTCTCTGTTCTCTTTTTCTGAGATGCTGATCAAATATTTGTTAGATCTTCTTATTCTATCCTCCACAGTTCTTAAAATCTTTTTCAAACTGTTTTATTTTTAGACAGAGTCTTGCTCTGTTGCCTGGGCTAGAGTGAGTGCCGTGGCGTCAGCCTAGCTCACAACAACCTCAAACTCCTGGGCTCAATCAATCCTCCTCCCTCTGCCTCCCGAGTAGCTGGGACTCCAGGCATGCGCCACCATGCCCCGCTAATTTTTTTTTCTATATATTTTTAGTTGTCCGGCTAATTTCTTTCTATTTTTAGTAGAGACGCGGTCTCGCTCTTACGCAGGCTGGTCTCGAACTCCTGACCTTGAGCGATCCTCCCGCTTTGGCCTCCCAGAGTGCTAGGGTTACAGGTGTGAGCCTCCACGCCCGGCCCAAACTCTTCTTTCCTTGTTTCACTGTGCTATTTTCTAGGCAATTTCTTTGGATTTAGTTTCAGCTCACTAATTTTCTCTTCAGCTGTATCTAATATGCCTTCAATAACGTTTTAAATTTCAACTTTTATATTTTTTAAAGTTCCATTTAAAAATCCATCTGTTTATTTCTAATTGTTTTTGCTCCACAAAACTATCTTTCAAAAACTAAGATGAAATAAATTTATTTACATATAAACAAAAACAGAGAGAGTTTTACAATCTAACAAGACCAAGTGTCATCAAGGATGTGGTGGAGGGCCGAGCGGGGTGGCTCATGCCTGTAATCCTAGCACTCTGGGAGGCCGAGGCACGTGGATCGCTTAAGGTCAGGAGTTCGAAACCAGCCTGAGCAAGAGTGAGACTCCGTCTCTACTAAAAATAGAAAGAAATTAATTGGCCAACTAAAAATATATAGAAAAAATTAGCCGGGCATGGTGGCGCATGCCTATAGTCCCAGCTACCAGGGAGGCTGAGGCAGAAGGATCGCCTGAGCCCAGGAGTCTGAGGTTGCTGTGAGCTAGGCTGACGCCGTGGCACTGTAGCCAGGACAACAGAGTGAGACTCTGTCTCAAAAAAAAAAAAAGGTTGTGGTGGGAGTATAAATGGTTGCACGAGTGTAAATTGGAGCATTATCTAGTGAAACCGAAAATATGCCTAACCTATAACCCAGCAATTCCACTCCTGGGTACATACAGTGGACTGGAGAGATGCACCCACATGCACGCGCATGCATATGTCTGCACACATACACACACACATGCACAAAGGAGGCATACTGAAAATGCTCACAGCAGCCTTGCTCATGATAGCCCCACTGTAAATAATGTGTACACCCATTATCAGGGGCATAGATAGATTATGGTATAGTAATACAATAAGATGTAATACGGTAATAAAAGTAAGTGAATGGCAACTGCATGAAACCACCTAGATGAACCTTACTAACCATGCTGAGAGAAAGAGCCAGATGTAAAAATATATATGCAAAATGATTCCATCTGTAGAAAGTTCAAAAACAGACTGATATCTAGTATTTCAGATGCATAAGTATACGGAAGTGTAATGAAATGCAAGGACATGAGTAACATGAAAGGGTGGTTACTGAGGCGTGATAAAAACACACGGGTGCTTCTTGTGTTCATTTTATAATTATTCTGTCCATTTTTGTCTTGTACATTTTTCTATGTGTGTCATATTTTATAATTGTTGAAAAGTTCCCAACAAAATGACACTGAGAGTGCTTGCCACAGTCAGACCTGCCTGCAGGGCTGTGCTGCAGGAGGAAGCAAGGTGGCCCCAGGAGGGAAATCTGAGACGTGCAAGGAAATGGTGAGCGACGACATGGTGAACACGTTTTGCTAAGTTTTTTGTCAATATTTGCCTGCTCTATCTTTTCTCCTCCTTTTACTTTCAAACTTTCTGTGTTTTATGCCTTTGTAAACAGATTGTTTAAAAATGTGTATATAGCTCAACACAATGTATAGCTAAACAATATATTAACCTCTTCCCCAAATAATACAAGACAGACCTCAGAACACTTTGATGCTGGCCACCCTCTCCCGCCTGGCTGGTTAGTTTTGTCCTGTATTTTAGGTCTGTTCTTTTCTGTTTGCATCCTGAAATTCGACCTTATTACAATAATTTTACATGGGTAGGGTTTGTTGAGTGGTTTCTTTGTGACTACATCTTTTATTTCTTTAACTATGTCATACATATTCTATATTTTATATCTGAAAATCTCCAAATCGTTAGTCCTTAAGACGTAGGGTTTGTATATCTAACTGCCTGCTGCTCTGGCCCTACCAGGCCCCATTCCCTTGTGCAGGAGGTGTGGTATCTTTGGAGACATACCCTATCTCTCGTCAGATCAGCTATATCTAAAAAAAAATGCGTTTTTTAGGGTTTAGCTGTTCTCAGCCATGATGCCATAATGCTAGAAGCAGAAGGCTCCTTTTATCCTCTAATAATTTCCTTTTCTACTTACATCATTCTGCATGGCTTGTGTTGCTTGCACTTAAGACCAAATATTAAGAGTGATTTTCCCCTGGTGATATAAAGTAGTTATCTATCCTTTTGTCTGCAAGAACAGAAACCCCTTCTTTTGGAGAACTACTTCTCTCTCAGCCTAACCACACGGCTGGTAATCATAGAACTCTGCAGTTCAGACTGCAGGGCTGGGTCACATGACCCAAGATGGCCAATCAGAGTCCTTCCCTGGGATTTTCTGAGCTAGAGTGGGAAGAGAAGCTTTTTCCTCTTTCGGTAAGCATGGTAAGGATGTGAGTGCAGTGAGGCTGGCAGTCATGCTTCCCATGCATGTGGGGAAAGCCTGCTGAGGATGGAGCCACATGCTGAGAGATGAACAAAAGTGGGAGAGAGGTGGGGGCTGCAGTATTCCCTGTGTGGTCTGTGGTTTGATCATGCAAGGCTGAACATTCTCCCTTTGCTGCTTGGGTTTTCTGTCTTTTGCAGTCTTACCTCTTACATGGTGAAATAATGGATGGTTATTATTTTGTTTTCTGCCTTTCTATATTTTAAAAATGTTTTATCATTTATGTATTTTTAACAATAAAAATGTATTATTAATTAAAACGTATTATTAAGAAATCCTGCCTTAATTTATTTGGTGAGGCAAATATCCTCACCCTAATTGGTTTCTGTAAAATGAGATCTCCACATGTTGGGTTTGGCTAAAACAGGGATACATGGAGTGGTAAGGACTCAGTCATGTCTGTCCTGTTGATGGCGAGTGAGACACGTACCTTCCACATGAAAGGCAGGCTGGGCTTGGTTGTGCCAAGTGTCTGTGGTGTCCCTGATGATTGGGCAGTGGCTTTGGAGCTCCCTGCCCTGTACCAACCTCTGCCTCTGCCTCCCCTTCACGGGGCTGTAATGCTTGAGTGCTGCACGGGCAGCTTGCTGTCCCCAGTGTCTAGCACTGAACCAGCAAGAAATGTTTTTGATTAAGTGACTCATGCCAGATCTCACATTTTTTTCTCTTTTTTTGTAGAGACCAGGTCTTGTTCTTGCTCAGGCTGGTCTCAAACTCCTGAGCTCAAGCAATCCTCCTGACTTGGCCTCCTAAAGTGCTGGGATTACAGGCGTGAGCCACCACACCCAGTCCAGATCTCATATTTTGAGCCATCCATCCAACATCTTTTTTTGACTGGTTCTGATACTGCCAAGCTGTGAGATCTTGAGCAAATCACTTGGCTTCTCTGAGTCTCAGTTTCCTCTTCTGTAAAATGGGCTTAATAATCAGTCTTCTGGCCAGGTGTAGTGGCTCACACCTATAATCCGAGCACTTTGGGAGGCCAAGGTGGGAGGATGGCTTGAGCCTAGGAGTTTAAGACCAGGCTGGGCAACATAATGAGACCCCATCTCTACAGAAAATGCCAAGCTGGACATGGTGGCGTGTGCCTATAGTCCCAACTACTTAGGTGGCTGAGGCAGGAGGATCACTTGAGGCCAGGAGTTTGAGGCTGTAGTGAGCTGTGATTGTGCCACTGCCACTTGCGTGGGTGACAGAACAGAGCGTGACCCTGTCTCTAAAAAAAAAAAAAAAAAAACTGGTCCTCTGCGGGTGGTTGTAAGAATCAGACATTCAACGAAAGTGAAAAGGGTTTTAAATGAGGCTTTTCCTGTTGTCACTTAGGAATCAAAGTTGGAACAAAGAAGCATTAGGACTCACAGTCTAGAGGCACGGACATGACTGGGTGGCAGACTCCCCTCCAGGGCCTATTAAAAAGTGGCTGGACCAGTTCTGCTTCTCCAGAACATTCTGCCAGTTACCAGCAGGGGTGGTGCTTTACTAAACTAAGTGACTGGAGAAGTCACTTAATTTCCCTTTGCCTCAGGCGTCTCACCTGTAAAATGGGGATAATAATAGTGCCCACCTCCTAAGGTTGCTATGAGGATTAAATGAGTCAATATATGTAAAGAACAGTGACCAGGACTTGGAAGCGATACTGTGTCCACTACTACTGTCATTAGTGCCCTATTCCCACCTGCCCCTAACTCTCACCTCGGTCTGTATGAGCAGGAGCTTAGGACATCTAGAGAAATCCCACGGGAGAGGGCAGTGGCTTTTCCCTCCCCCTTGTCAAGCCAGCTATTGGGGGGGACACCAAGGACCTCTCTCTTAAAGGGTGGGAGCACCCGTAGAAAGGGGGGCCCCATCTCATTCTCACTGAGGAGGGATATCTGCCTCCTCAGTGGTGGGGCTGGTCTTCCTCAGGCTCACCTGAGCGGGGAAGAAGAGTGACAGAAGGTGGGTGGGGCGGAAGGGCAGGGCTGCTTACACGGCCCTTGCTTTGTCAGGCTGAGCAATCTCCCGTGGCCAAGTGGACTCTGGGAGTGTTGGAGCCATTTTGCTTGTGTCCTCCAGGAGGGCTGGCCACTGGGCAAGGGACCCTCAGTGGCAGGAGTTGGGGTGGACCCGGGTGGGAGCTGAGGGGTGGTGGGAGGGGTGGGGCCTGCAGGGGTCCCTGTCAGGGCGCTGAATAGGCAGGGGTCCAGCCAGGACTCTGCCAGCCCACCCCACGCACCACGAGAGCCCGGGCTCTGGATTGACGCACAGGAGGCAGGGGCCGGTGAAACGGGCCCATCTCCGCCTCTCCCTCCTTCCGGCCCCAGCTCCTGCAGGGGGCGGCAGGGCCCTGGGCACGGCTGTGGGCCAGGGAAGGAGGAGGGGAGCATTTGATCAGATGTGAGGTGGAGTTTAAGTTGGCACTAGCTGGGACTGGGCTTTTTGTATCTGAAAGTCACCAGAAAGCCACAAGACCTGCTAGAGACTGTGTTAAGAGACAGGAAGAGGTTGAAGGCTGGATTCCAGGGGAAGCAAATCAAGGGGTTTTGTGTTAAAGCCCTGCTGAGCTGAGATGGTCCTGGGGACAAGTCACCAGCACAGGCCCCTGAGGGCAGGGCGGGTGGTCTCTCCTCACACCGATTTTGCCCCCCTCCCACAACCGCTCCCCCAAGTGTCCAGCTTAGCATGGGACTTTAGCGGGTGGTGGCACCAGGAATTCGCGGTGAATGACCCCTGAAGTGAAGCTAAGCCCCCTGCCCTTGCCAGGCAGGACGCGGGTGACACTGATGCTTGGGAGGCTCTCTCCTGGGCTGATAACCCCACGAGAGCCACGGTTTATGGCAGTGCCACCCAGGAAGCCGACCCTGGAGGCCGAGGGGGAGGGTAAGGCTGTTGAACTGAATCAGCTGGGCATGGGCCGGGTACCTACCCTGCCTCCCATCCTTCCTCCCAAGGGTTAGGCTCAGGCCAGGGTCAGCTGACAGCAAAAGGTCCTTGGAGACCCAGAGGGGCAAAGCCCATGACTTAGAGCAGCAGCAGCCCAGGGCAGAGAGATGGTCCCCTGGTGCCTCTCAGCCCAGGCCTGACGGAGGGCACAGGGTCAGCGGGCAGCAGAGTGGGCCACCGCAGGCAACAGGGCCCCAGAGAAGGCGCGCAGGGTGGGCCGGGGACAGCCCACGCCTGCGACCAGCTGAGGGAACCAGGTCAGTCAAGGAGCCGGGTCCCAAGGGGTCCTGCCAAAGCCAGGTGTCTGGGGCCGGGGCCCACCAGGGCCACCACCTGGCCTGCCCCCAGGATGCTGCCTCGGACAGCGGACAGCTCTCTCTCTGGGTACACTGTACCTATCACTGCTTTTGTGAGGCCTTTTATTATTATTTTTATTTGCATAAATTTAAGGGGCAAAAGTGCAGTTTTGTTTCATGGATATATTATTGGGTAGTGGTGAAGTCTGGGCCTTTGGTGCATCCATCACTCAAATAGTGCACACTGTCCCCGTTACATATCCTCTCGTCACCCCCAGCCCGCTGAGTCCCCACTGTCCCTCGTGCCGCCCCCTCCGTCCACGCGTGCGTGCTGTTTGGCTCCCGCTTGTGAGCGCGAACATGCGGCTTCACTGCTTCTGAGTTGTTCCGCTTGAGAGGGCGGCGCCGAAGCCTCCACTTGCGGAGTGAAGGGGTGGGCCTTCCCGCCTGCCCGAGCCTCGGTGTCCTCGCTGGTGAACGGGCGGAACGCTGGGCTGAGGGGCCGCTGTGGGGGCGAACGACGCCAGGGCGTTATTCCCCTCCCCCTCCACGCCCGCATCCCCGCGGACGTCCCTTCCAGAATGGAGGAGAAAACAGGGCCGAGACCGCCGAAAGGGGCGTCGGCGCGCCCTCTGCCGGCCGACCGTGGTCAAGGCTGAGCCCGCACTGATTCTCTAAGTCCTCCAGGGCCCGGCCGGGGGCCAGCTGAGGACAGAGCTGTCCTGTCCCCCTTCCCGAGATCACTGTCTCCTCGGGAGGAGGGAGCAGCTCCTGTCTCTGCGGGGGAAGGTATCAGTAGCCACCGTGCACATCTGCTATGGCAGCCTCCCCGACACCTTTGCACTGTGATGGTCTCCTGGCAGCCAACCCCTGTGGCAGGTGCACCTGGGGGGAGGGGCGCAGGAGGTGATGGGAGGCTCAGCACAGGCCTGGAGCGTGGAGAGACCATGTCACCTGATCTCAAGCCTGTGATTCCCCTCTCCAGCCTCGACCCGCCTCCCTGTCCCCCAGTGAGTAGCTGCCCTCTCAGGAAGTTCTTCATGAATATAGAGTGGGTCACCTTCAGCCTCTCACTCGCTGCTGACGGCAGCCCAGGAGAGAGAGATTTTCATTTCCTCCTGACAGCTACTTTTCAGAGAGGTTAAGGGACTTGGCCAAGGCCAGGCTTTGTGGTTGTGTCTCAGACCCAGGGCTCCAAGTCCCATGGGTCCTTCACGTTGCCTCTCATAGATGGTAGGAATTTGATTCCTTGTTATCTGGTGCTTGAGTCGCCCTGCGGCACCTGTGACAACAAGTGGCCGTGCAGTGAGTGAGGCTGGGCCTGCAGTGCACACTCTGGGTGGCAGGGACCTCACTGCCTCTGAGGCAGCCATTCCTGCTATGGCCGATGGCTTCAGACTCCTGGTCTTGGGTTCACCACATGGAAGACGCATCTCCCTGTGTGTGGCTCCTCCCACCGGCCGAGTTCTCCGCCTTGTGCTGTGGAACGAGACTGTTCAACCTGCCACCTGGGATACTGGAAGATATTTGCTGGGGATCCCCGAGTCTTTCCCTGGCAGAGCCCGACCCTGCTCCTTCCTCTGTGTTCCCAACATCAGCCAATATGGCATCAGCACTTCAGCCCCACACTGTCTAGACTGGGGTTCACCCTGAGTCCGCCCTGTCACCCCAAGTCGGGCTGCTTCTCCCTCTGCTGTCTCTGCAGTCTCGTCCTTTACCCCTGCTCTGCGCCTGCGCTCAGCGTGACTCAGCCGTTTGCATCACCCCACGGCCTCCTCACGGGCCTCCACCCTGCTTTGGCCCTTCCGGGCCATCCTCCTCTCCACATCCCAGATGATTTTCCTAAAAAGTCTTGTCACCAGCTCCAGTGCCTTGTGGTAAGTCCTAACTCCTTCACCTGACAGAGGGACCCTCTGCCACCGCCCACCCTGGACTTTGGCTGAGTTACTGTTCCCAGCTGCAGGCTTTGGGCTTTTGTCCCCTTTGCTTAGCAAATGTGTGAGGACTTGGGATGGAAGGAACAGAGGCCCCTTTCGGCTGGCGCAAAGGGGACCATGGTTACGGGTGGGGAGGGACATGGCCAGGCCTCGAGAAGCAATCTCAGCTTTCCCTCCGTCCCTGTGTACGGGCAGATCTTCCTTCCCTCTCAGGCCACAGGGCAGTGAGCGTCCCAGTCCCAGTTCATGAACTGCAGGTCCAGGCTCGCCATGAGAGTCAGTCTCTTTCTCTCATCCAAGCTTCTGGGAGAGAACTTCAGGCTGGTGCCAGCCCATTGTCATGTGGGGCAGGGCAGGCGAGAAAACCCAGGAGTGCCCACCACCGCAGGAATGACCGAGGTCTCGATGGCCCCAGCCTGGGTGTCGGCCTGGGCAGCCCCACCCATCCCTGCCACGAGGCTTCCCTGACTTCACCCAGGTCTGAGCCTGGTGCTTCTCTGGGTTCCCAAGTTCTCCCTGCGTAGTGGACAATGTCTGTTCAGAATCCTCCTTCTCCTAGAATCCACACCCCCATAACATACATAGCAGCCAGTTTCTGGCCACAGTTGACTGGTTTGGGTTAAGAGAATAAATCCCTTTTCTGTAGATTCGTTTGAAACTGGGATTTAAGGAGTAGTGGCCAACACCTTTCTCACATGGATGGAATGCAGCGAGAATTAAAGCTCAGACGCTCTTGGAGGCCATGTGAGTAGGACATCTGTGGTTTCTTTCCTCATCTTCAAGTGATATCCTCCTGATTTTCTTTTGGGAAGTGCCCCTCTATTCTGTCCCTGTGGTCTGACAGGGGTGCGCCTATCCGCTGTGGTGGGCCAATCAGATTCTCTCCTGGGAGTCTGAGCCTGGTCGGAAATACACAGAGAGGTAAGGCCGTTGGGGCTCAGCTACCTGCAATTGCTAAAGTTGTAAAGTTGAAAGGATAGTGCAGTGAACATTCTTTTTTTGTTTTTTTTTCAATTTGTAATATTCTTTTGTATTAGAAATTATTTTATGTTCAGTAATGTTTGAGCATTGGTTAGAGGCTTTTCCCGAACATTCTTATTCACTTAGATTCACCGCCCGGTGATGTTTTGCCACATTTGCTCAAATACACGCACTCAAACTTTTTTTCTGAATTGTTTGTGACACTTCATCCCTAAGTCCTTCAGCAAATTCTTTTGAGAGTAAGGACATACTCTTCCATAACCATAGCAGCACTGTCACATTACCCGGTCATCTATTGTTGCATACTGAGTCACCTCAAAACTAACTTCGTGGCTACAAACAACAACAATTATAGTATTATCTATTTTGGGTCTAGGGGTTGACTGGGTTCAGCCGGGTGGCTCTCACCCATGACCTCTCTTCTGGTTGTAGTCCAGTGGTGGCTGGGGCTGGAGCCACCTCAAAGCTTCCTTCGTTGACGTGTCTGGTGGTTGACACTAACTGCTGACTGGACTTCCGCTGGGCTGTTGGCTGGAACACCTATGAGCGGCCTCTCCATGTGGCTTGGACATCCTCACAGCATGGCAGCTGGCTTCTAAGAGTCAGGTCCCAGAAAGGGGCAGGACGTAGAAGATGCTGGTTCTTTAGGCCTGGTCCCAGACTCCGGCACAGCTTCACTTCTGTCCTCTTCTATCAGTCAAGCAGTCACAGAGCCCAGATTCAGGGACACAGCCCCATCTCTTGATTGGAGGAGTGTCAAAGAATTTGGAGGCTATATTTTAAAACTACCACACACTTCATTAATTTAATGTAGATACAATATTATCTAAAACATAGTCCATATTTAAATTTATCTCAATAATGTCTTTTATAATTATTCCTTTTTTTTCTTTTTTTTTTTTATAGAAATGGGGTCACATTATGTTGCCCAAGCTGGAGTGCAGTGGCTACTCACAGGCCCGACCATAGCTCACTGCAGCCTCAAAACTCCTGGGCTCAAGTGATCCTCCCACCTTGGCCTCCCGAGTAGCTGGGACTACAAGCATGCTCTTTTATAACTATTTCTTAAAACTCAGCATCTTATCAAGGACTTGCACTACATTTAGTTATCATAAATCTTTAGTGTCCTGGAACACTCCCCATGTATTTTGTCTTTCATGACGTCGCCATTTTTAAGAGTCCAGTTGTCTTGTGGAATATCCTACGATTTGTATTTGTCTGATGCTGGGTGGGGTGGCATGAGTGTAGTCCCCGCTATTCGGGAGGCTGAGGCAGGGGGATTGCTTGAGGCCAGGAGTTTGAGGCCAGCCTGGGCAACATAGTGAGACACTGTCTCTAAACATACATATATGGCTTTTTTTTTTTTTTTTTTTTTTGAGACAGAGTCTCACTCTGTTGCCCGGGCTTGAGTGCTGTGGCGTCAGCCTAACTCACAGCAACCTCAAACTCCTGGGCTCAAGCGATCCTCCTGCCTCAGCCTCCCCAGTAGCTGGGACTACAGACATTCGCCACCATGCCCGGCTAATTTTTTCTATATACTTTTAGTTGGCCAATTAATTTCTATTTTTTAGTAGAGACGGGGTCTCACTCTTGCTCAGGATGGTTTCGAACTCCTGACCTTGAGCCATCCTCCCTCCTCGGCCTCCTAGAATGCTAGGATTACAGGCGTGAGCCACCACGCCCGGCCCATATATGGCTTTTGGAGGATACAGAGAGGTTTGGATTTTGGCAGCTGCCATTATCCCAAGGGAATCTGGAAGCCAGCTCAGGTCCTCTTAGTGAACTGGCAGTGACTGTCAGCAGGTTATACATGAGTTGTCAAGTCAGTTCCTGTTATTTTATTTTATAACTTTTACAATTTTTGCTTAAATCAGCCAGAGGCATCCTGTTGCTTGCAAGTGAAGAGTCTCAGCTGTAACATCGTGTCTCCTGCTGCCTGGATGGAGCTGGATTGCAGGGCGAGCCGGTTCGAGCTAGAGAGAGAGGTGGGGGCTTTGGAGCCCTTGTTTCCCGTCGTCCTGGGCCCGGGGGCATTTCTGGGGACTGGACAGCTCCAGAATTGCACATATTTATTGAAACAAAACACACTTTCACAGAGTGAACACGGCCACATCACCAGCACCAGATGAAGGACAGAACACATGAGCCCCCAGAGGCCTCCTCAAGTCCCTTTTGCTCTCCACCCCCCTCAAAGTAACCAATGTTCTGACTTTTCTCAGGAAAGGCCAGTTTGACATGTCTCTATACTTTGTATAAATGGGATCACACAAGATGGCAGAGTATGTGTGCCTGAGTCCAGCTTCTTTTGTTCAGTATTACTGCTGTGAGTCTCACCCATGCCGTGTAGACTTAGGTAAATATTTTTGAGGTGAAACTGATAAGACTTGCGTATTTACCGGTGCTGTGGGAAACACCACTTCATGTCTCAGATTCAATCCCTTCATCCGTACATTGGGGTGATGGAGACAGTCCCCAGCTGTTGGTGTTGCAGTTTCCACACTGGGCTCCGTGAGGGGCCTGGAATAGGGCAGAGGCCCCAGGAGCCCTCTCCCTCCCTCTGCCTAGGAGTGGGGCCCGACGTGCCGAGCTCCTCTTGGCCCAGTGGGCGAACACATGCACCTCGCCCTGTCCACACACCCCTTGCTATTTGCATTTCCAAATTTTGAAATAGCTCTTTTCCTGGAGTGCCTGGCTCTCTGCTCTATCTCTTGTCCCCAGTGCTTGGGCCCCTGGGAGGACATGGTTGCACTATTAGTAAAAGTATCGCAGGAGTAATGTGCCCTTCAGAGTGTGGGGCTTTAGTTGGATGGACATGGCACAGAGGGTGGAAGCCCAGATCTCTGCTAAGCTCCCCCAGCCTCTGTAAAGCTGGGGACCATCCTATGTGCCTCTGGGGCTGTGGTGAGGATGAGAGGGGGCTCCCCTACAACGAGCCTGTACCTGTAATGCCTGGTCTCTGAAGCTGCTGCACTTTGCATCACCTGCGACAGCTGAAGCCTGGGTCCTGCACAGAATCTGATTTTATTGGTTAGGGGTGCGGCTTGGACATGGGGAGTTTTAAGAGCTTCTCTCCAGGTAACTCCCATGTGCAGCAAGGTTGAGAACCACGGGCCTGGCGCACAGCAGTCGGGCAATGAATGCCAAGGTTTGGAGAGGCCCCGGCTGGTTTCGAGGCTGGAGTTTGCAACTTCCTGCCGCTGGTGCGCCGCCCCTCCTTGCTCCCTTACACGCCTCCACGCCGCACCCATCCCGGTACCCCACCTTCCTCCCACTGAGGAAACCAGGACATCCCTCACCTGCCGCCCCCTGGCCCGGGTACCCTTGGGTTTTGCCAGTGTGCCTGTGCGTGCATCAGAACCCCCCCCCACCCCGCCACCCCGCGTCAGAGCAGGTGAGCGCAGGAATCCGAGGGGGCGGCTGCCCAGCTGGGAAACAGCCCTGAAATAGACCCCCGCCGCCCCCGCTGCCTCCTCCCGGAATCTGCTCAGGCGAAAAACAGCCCTCTCGGTCTGGCGTCTCCCCGCGGGGCGTCGCAGGGAGGAGGAACCCGGGCCTGGGTCCCGCTCGCGCCCGCGGACCCGGGCCGCGCCAGCGCTGCAGTGAGGGCGCTTGGCCACCGGGCGGCGCTGCCGGCCCGCGAAGGGGAGCCGGCGGGAGAGGGCCGCGCCGCGGCTCTCCGGAAGGGAGGTGCTCGCGCCCCTTCTCAGCCTGCGGCGCCGAGAGGTGATCTCCCTGCCTACTGGGGTGGCCGAGTGGGCCCTTCATCCTGTGCAGGCCGGTGCACACGCCGTTCTGCAGGCGGAGGCAGAAAGAAAGCTGGGACCGGGGCGGGCTCCCCCAGCGTCCCGCCCTCCTCCTGCTGCTGTCTGCCCCGCGTTTCCTACGTGGTTCCTGAGGTCTACACTTGTGTGGGGGGTGGGGTGGGGGGAGTCAGGACCATCCATACATCTAACCACTCATCTGTCTGTCCATCCGTCCATCTACACAAGTATCATTTGTTGCCGTGACTGTGAAATAGCGGGACGGATGGAATGGGGGTGAGGGGACGTTATCCCTCCCAGTCTGGGGAGCCAGATCAGTGAATGGGAGTCCCCAGAATTCTGGACCAGGGGTGATGCTTGAGCTGGGCCGTAGGGCTGGGGAGGGGTCTTTGGGTGGAGAGGAGGTGATTCAGCCACAGAGGTGAGAGGGGGAAAGGAGGGCCCAGGGCCTGGGGCTGGGGTCAGGGAGCAGCAAGGGTGGGACAACTGTGTGCCAGGAGCTGAGGCCACCAGAGTAGCCCTGAGCTGTGGGTCCCCTCCTTAGCAACTAGGAAACCTGGGCTGGAGAGGTCGGGTGGCCGCCCGGGGGTGACAGTCAAGCTGGGGTGCATGCGGTGTAGTTGGCTCCAGGTGGAGAGACAGCCTAGCCTTTAACACCAACTGTGTTTCCCTGGGCGTACTGGTGCCAGAGCCAGCCTGTGTCTGTCCCCTAGCGGTCCCAAGCAGCCCCACGTGGTCATGAGCCTGGCGCTGGCCTCCCAAGAGTACACGGGGTCTTTCATGCCTCTGAGGCCCCTTCTGCTCTGCTCGCCTCCCGGCTCACACCCCCTCTTGGGAGAGGGTCTGCCATCAGCGGGACCTCTGCAGCGAGAGAAAACCTTCGCCCTGGGAGGCGACGGCTTTGCAGGCAGGCGGAGACACTTGGAGCCAAGCCCAGGGTGCTGCCTCAGAGTCCCCAGCCCTCCTGTAACCCCAGGGGAGCCGAGAGCACAGACACCATGGGTCAGGGGTAGGGGTTGGAGCGGGGCTGGCCAGAATCTGGGGCAGGGACTGGGGCCGGAGACGAACTCTGTGTTAGATGGCTGTGTGGCTCTGGCCTCTCTGGGCCCCAGGCGTGCATCTGTCCCCTGAGGATGGTGCAGATCCTTGGGGTGGGGAGGACTGAGGAGAGGCTCAGGTGTGGGATGCAGGGAGGAGCTGGGTGCATGGGTGCGGGAGCCCTGAGTCCTCTGCCCAGGTCCTCTCTTGTCCCCTCTCCAGGGTGGAGCCTGCATGTAGCATTGGGTGAGGCGGTCTCCAGGGTCACGTTGCAGTGGCTCACACTTGGACCCTCCCTCACCCGATGTGTGACCTTCGGTTTAGTCTCTGTGCCTCTCAGCTTCCCCATTTGAGGAATGGAACCATAGCTCTGGTCCCTCCATCACAGGCTGTTGAGGAGACTAGATGCGCTTGCATGGTTACTTAGAAGGGCACCTGGCAGGCAGCAAGTGCTCGATGTGAAACCCACTTCCAGCCCGGGCCTGGGCTCTCCAGGCCCCAGCCCTGCTGCCTTCCTACCTTGCTCCTGCCTGTGTGCCCGTCTTCCCTCATGGGGGCCTCATGCCCCACTCCAGCTGGCTGGAATTCTATTAATATTTCAGTTTGATGAATTAAAGATTCTTCTCTACCCTCCTTCTGATGTCCCAGGAGGGAATAAAAGCACATTGGATCCAATCAAATGCCGTTATGATGCAGCCCACGAGGGAAGGAGCTGGTGTGTGGGTTTCCTTCCCCAGCACTGCTTTGTCCTCTTTGGGGGTCTGGGTGACAGGTTGGTTGCTGGGAGGTGGGTACAGAAGAGTAAGAAGCTGGGAGGAGGAGGAGGGCAAGGGGTGTTTACATAAATGCCGCTGCCTCAGGTAGCAGAGTCCCCCGTGTGGCTCAGGTTTCCCCATGACAGCTGCGTGTGTGTGTGGAGGGGTTGGGGGCAGTGCAGCTGTGACCTTAGCCCCAGGACAAGACCATGGCACTCCTTCTCTTCCTCTGCCCTGACTGGACTCCTTCTGGGCCAGCCCAACCTCCCTGACTTCCCTGGTGGGTGCCGGAGAGCCCTGAGCGGGACCTTGGAGCAGGATCTACGCTCCTTGAGGCCCCACCAGTGGGAGGTCCAGGGCCTGTCCCAGCTGTTTGTCCTGTCGCCTGTCTGGGTCCCCTTGGGAAGGGAGCAGACGCTGTCCGGGAGCTTCCTAAGTAGGCCCAAGACTGGAATGTGGTGGGGGGACATTGACAGAGGGGCTCGCTAGGGCTTCCCACCCCACCGTCGGTCAACCAGCTGGCCGTATGGCCTTTGCCCTGTCCCAAGAGCCTGGAGCCTCGTTGGAGGACAAGAGCCACCAGACATGACCTAAGGCCCCACTCACAGGACCCTTATACTGGAAACGCCTTTCTCACTCCTGTGCTTTCCTTTCATCTCCCAACAGTTCCACGGCGTCCAGCATCATCGTGATTCACATTTGACAGTTGAGGACATGGAGGCTCAAAGTAGGGGAGGGCACAGGACACACACCTGCTGGGACAGTGGGCGCTGAGATGTCCGTCTAGGAAGCCCGGGGCCGGCACTCCAGGAGGGGCGCAGCGAACCAAGGCATTCCCTTTCCAGAGCAGGCTCGCCTCCTGCAGGCCCCTCTCAGGGCCAGCTAGACTTTGTCCCCTCCTGCGACTGTCACCTGGCTGCTCCCCCTGGCACCCAGAGCCCTGCCACTCAGCCGAAGGAGCAGGCTGGCCATGAGGCCACGGGGAGTGCAAGCAGGAGGGGCTTTTAAATGTTAATTGTGTTTTGACATCCCGGCTTGTGACATCCATCCTAATGACATTTGGCTTTCGGCTGACAGCCCCCAGACATGTGGAGAGAGAGAGAGAGATGATAAATTGTTTTAAATTGCAGAGAGGCAAAAAGCCTGGAAAAGCCTGAGTCTTAAGAAAAAAGAGAGAGGCAGAGGAGGGGGAGAGGGAAGGATGAGGAGAAAGTGGAAATCAAGGAGAAGAGTCTTCCTTTCTAGGTGGGTCATTCATTCATTCACTTAACAATTGAACATTTATTGGGCACCTACTGCATACTCAGCACAGTCTCAGCCCTGTGGAGGGTCCCGGTGTTCCATCTTGCTGCACAGTCTACTTCCCCCTGCCTGTGTCTCTCGGCTCTGCTGAATCCTACTCATCTTTCAGGGTTGGAGTCAAGGGTTAACCCCCTCTGGTGGCCTCCCCTGACCTCTTGGCCTCAGCCACCCCTCCCTTCCAGGCCACCCTTAAGCTTGAGGCAGCACCTGGTGCTCAGCGCCACAGGAGGGCAGGAGGGGCTCAGTCAGGACCTGTGCTTGACAGGCACCCCCTGAGTGCCCGCCCTGCCACTTCCCGCCTCCCTCAACCCCCCTTCCATGAGCAGGAGGAATTTCCCTCTGGCTTCTTTTGACTCCTGCCCCACTTTTCCTTTCTCATATCCCCTCCCTCTTCAGCCCTATAGGCGGGGAAACTGAGGCTGAGGAAGGGAAGGGGAAGCATCATCTTTCAGGAGCTCTGGAGCAGATGTGGAAGAAGTTGAAGTTAACCTTGGACCAGTTCTCTCCCTCCTTCCCAGCTGCCTTGACCTCCATGCAAGTGGGGTGTCTGTGGGGTGTCTGTGGGGTGCTCTGCAGCATGTGTTAAGGCCCCTCTAGCA
Organism: Cheirogaleus major; assembly: GCA_963574435.1. Taxonomy (NCBI): domain Eukaryota; kingdom Metazoa; phylum Chordata; class Mammalia; order Primates; family Cheirogaleidae; genus Cheirogaleus; species Cheirogaleus major. The sequence continues at coordinate 13,993 of CAUYPO010058576.1, read as the reverse complement.
TGCTGGTGCCAAAGATACTCTACCCTAAATCCTTACCCCCTGGTCCGGTTTATGTCCTGGTGCTGGGTGAATGGGCTTAGCAGAGCTGTGTTCAGATCCCTCTCTTCCTGCTCTTAGCTGGCACAGCCCCAGCCAGTCTCTCTCCTCTTTCAGCCGCCAGGGCAGGAGGAGGGTGTAGATACGAATGTACTGCACACCCCGAAAAGCCCTGCGTCCATGGGATGATTGCAGGCGCATAGACCCTTATCAAATACTCTTGGGACCAGGTCTTTTTGGAATTTAGAAAGATAGGGTGCAAACACCATATAGAATGCAATATCCCCAGGAGGCCTGGGACAATATCCTGAAAACAAGTACTGTCCCTGGCATTCCTGCAGTGAGACAGAAAGTATTTCCCACCAAGGACCTAGATAGCGACAGTGAATAGCTTTCATGTCAAATTTTGTTGCCAGATAAGTTTGCCAAAAACTTATGGACAAACTGGTGGTTTTCAGTGCATTTTGAATTTTGGCATTTTGGATAGGGGATCGCAGCTTTAGCCAACAGATTGCTCCAAGCCAAAGCTTGAGAAAGTTCTAGAGGGGTAGGAGGATTTCCGGAGGCTAGATTCATACTGGCCTAAGGGAAGAGCAGGCTCTTGAGGTGCTTGTCTGTCAGCCTTCAGGGGTGTCACTCATAACTGTCCCAGCCTGTCCCTGAGCCTGGGCTGGGGGAGCTTCCCAGTGCCCTTGCCCTGGAGACTCTATGTCTCCTGTGGGGTGAAGAAAAGGGGCTGAGGAACCGGGAGGCAGAACAGGACTGATTTCTTACCCCAGGATTCTTAGCCCGGGGCCTCAGCCTTGACCTCAGCCCACAACCCCTCCTCCTGGGTGCCCGCGGGGCGATTTATGACTCCCTGGGGAGCCTGGGGCCATTGCCTTCTCTTCCTAGTCAGCTCTTCATCCTGATAATGTCCTGCCAAGGGACAGTTATTGTTTAAACAAACTCCTGCATCAGAGACATTTCCATCTCATGCTCTGGTTTAAGGAAACCAAAATTGAAACCCCTCAGACTCGGAGGCTGAGGTGATGGCCAGGTCAACCCAACACGGGACCATTTATCAAGTGTTCCAGGTCTGCTAGCTTCTCCCAGGGCCCCTGCACCTTCAAACTCATTTTGATTTATTTCAACAAATCCTAAACTCTAGGATTTTCAAAGACAATCGCTCTCTCCTATTAGGATTCTTTTGAAATGGAGAAGTTGGAGAAGCAGTGGGTGTGAAGAGGAGGGGAAGTTGTCCCTCCCCAGGGAGACCAGAGCAAGAAGAAAGAATCTGATGCAGCAGGAGTTAGGTCAGACCTCAGAAAGAACTTCCAGGCCAAAGAGGTATGAAGAACAGGCTCAGGACTCTGTATTATTATTTTCGCTAGGACTACCTGCCTCTTCCTCTCCCCTCTCAGCCCTCCCCCTCCAATGCAGAGAAGGTGTCTCCTTCCCGGGTAAGGCTGTGCGTACGAGGACTGCATGCAGACCAGTGGCTTAGAATCACCGCCCTGCTTACTCCGCCAGCATCAGGCCAGCCTCCCTTAAAGGTTTCAGAATGAGACGGACCCTGAATCCCAGCATCCTTAGAAAGGTGAGCCCCTGAGAGCCCAGCGTCTGGTCTCACTTATGGGGAAACCAGGCTCAGAGAGGCTGGGGCTGCTCCAGGCCACACAGTTCTCAGCGCAGAGCCTCCTCCCCCATCCCAGCCCTGCCCAGTCACATCCTGGCTCTGAGGGGCGGTCGGCTTGCTGGAGAGAGCGGTTAGGAGTTCAGGCCTTGGAGCAGCTGTCCAGGCCGGGGCCCTTGCTGTGTGACCCCTTCAGGTCACTTCTGATCACTGTTCTCCCACAGCTGTGGGCCCTTGGCTCCTCCAGGGCAGGGGACACCAGTGGAAATTCTTTGAGGGTGTGTGTGTGTGTGTAAGCCTGTCTTTTTTTTTTTTTTTGAGACAGAGTGTCGCTCTATTGCCCAGGCTAGAGTGCCGTGGCGTCAGCCTAGCTCACAGCAACCTCAAACTCCTGGGCTCAAGTAATCCTCCTGCCTCAGCCTCCCGAGTAGCTGGGACTACAGGCATGCGCCACCATGCCTGGCTAATTTTTTCTATATATTTTCAGTTGGCCAATTAATTTCTTTCTATTTTTAGTAGAGACGGGGTCTCACTCTTGCTCAGGCTGGTTTCGAACTCCTGACCTTGAGCGATCCGCCCGCCTCGGCCTCCCAGAGTGCTAGGATTACAGGCGTGAGCCACCACGCCTGGCCAAGTCTGTCTGTCTTTATGTTTCTCTGAGTCTGTCTCTGTGGCAAGTCAGCCATGACCCAGCAGAGAGAGCATGAGGGAGAAGAGTGTGTCCCAGCTGGACAAGTGGGGGCCCACAGGTGGGGCCCGACGGCTGAGCACTACGGAGCTGTGCAGGTCTGGAGGCCTGGGGTGGCACAGGATGGTTGCCCGGAAGAGCTAGGCCTCAGGCTGGGAACCTGCAAACTGGACGAGTGCACAAACCCAGCCATCTGCCAGCCAACAGTGTTTCTTTTTTTAACCCCTGAAAAATATAGCCTGCCCAGCCTTCTGCGACACAGCTGGTGGGGGCGGGATAATCATGGCCAGAGTGAAGGCAGCACTGAGGGCCAGGGGAGTGGCTTGGGCAGTTTTGACTCTCAATAAACCGTGGCCCACGTTATTTTCAGTTTAATTAATCCATTCATTCATTCAACAAAAGTATATTGAGGATTATGTTCTGGGTTAAAAATTGCAGTGGCTCCTGCTTATGGGCACCTAAGTACAGGACTGGGTGTGTGCAAACATTATTTCATTCTCTTTCCGTGGCCACCTTTTAAGTAGGGCCCAGACACTAGCCCATATGGCACCTCTGAGTGAATCAGAAAAAGGAACCCTAACTTCTGGGCAGACAGCCTTAAGGCAGACGTGTCACTTGTCAAGACCAAGGCAGGCTGAATTTGAGTCCCCCTGCGCCCCCTCAACTGGCTGGCCTCTTGCAGCCAACAATCTGCACCCCATACCTGCGGTCCTGCTTTGAGATCAGTGTCATAATCCTTGTTCTACAGATAAGAAACTGAGGACCTTGGGGGGATGACCCAGGCACACACACAATCTGGTTTGAGCCCAGCCAGGCCGTTCCCACGGACGCGGCCTCCCCAGGGATAACCCGAGTTCTCTGCAAGCCTGGCGCAGTGCACACTTGGCTGGGCAGCGCTGCCGGGCAGCAGGAACTTTCATGGCCTTCGCTTATATCTCTATAAAGTGTGACGTGCTGAGGTCCGAATGGCCACAGGGTGCGCTCCTCAAGGGCAAAATCGTGTTCAGTCGTGTGTATGTTGCCAGGGCTGAGAATGGCACAGAATCTTGGTGTTTGTTGCATTAAAAAAAAAAAGGCATGAATGAATGAATGAGCAATCTGGGCTCTTCCATCAGAGACTTCAGACTCACTGGGCAAATGGGATATGTATTTGAGTCGTCACATGTGACAGCAGAGAGAATACATGCTCTACCAACATGCATTCATTCACCACACGTTTCTCGAGCTCACGCTATGGTCAGGCGCGGTGCCGGGCGCTGGACGGACGACGGCGAGCAAGATGTGGCTCTGGCCGGCTGCAGTCTGCAGTTCTGCTGCCTGAGCGGGTCTTCAGGAAGGGCAGGCACTTTGGATAAGGGGCATGGAGGGAGAGGGGCAATTCAGGTGGTGCGGGGGCTTAGTCCCTGTTATTCCCAGACCCTCCCCGCATTCCCCTGGCCTATAAGCAGGTTGTCTGTGGAAATCAGGGGTTGAGCTGTGAGGGTGGCTGAGCCCCCAGGCCTAGGCGTAGTCAAGCACAAGCTGGGGCTCTGCAGGTCAGCCAGGAGGACCTCTGGCCAGCCTTGCCTGCTCTGCCACCAGCCACCCTCTTCCCTGAGCTCCCCAGTACAGTGTTGTGTATCCTCTCCCCAACGAGGTCAGCCACACATCATGGCTCTAATTGAAGCCACTTCTACAGTCTGGGGCGAGATGCCTTGCAATCCTAAAAGGGCTGCATGGCTGACTAGCTTCCCCGCTGCCTGCCTCTAAGGCTAACCTTCTGCTGGGGTATTTCAAGCCCCTCTTGGCAGGAGATCTGGGCCCACAGGGGCTGAGGGATTCTTCCTGAGGCTCACTGCAGCCCGCAGACCAGGCCACCTGTTACACTTTGCAAACTGGTGCTGGAGGGAGCCAGCGGGTGGGGTGTTCCCCTAGCCTGGTGGGGTTCTGGAGTGGTAGGAGGCTCAGTGGAAACTGTCCCCCAGACAGGCTGTTGAGACCTGGGGCAAGTGGAGTTGTCTTGCTGGGCCTCAGTTTCCTCTCTTGTTATATACTTGAACCAAGAGCAGTGGGGTGTGCAGATGAACATGCCACACGGGGGCATACGCCACGTGCGCGTGGATGTGTGAGAAGCCGCCCTGCGGGTGAGGGTTCTAGTGACGCACCGGGGTGGGAGTAGCGTGCCCCTCTTTGGTCCTGTGCTTTGCTCTGCTTTTCAAGGTGTGTGGCCGGGAGGCTATGTTCCCTGACCCCCGACCTTTGAGGTGAGGAGGGGTCCCCGCCACGTTCTCTGGGTTGTGAGCTTGCACGCGCGCAGGGAGGAGGGGGGAAGGGGGGCTTCCGGGAGAGGACGCCGGTGGGGTGTGGTGGGAGGGGAGCGGGCAGGGGGGCGGCGTGGAGGGGCGGCAGGGCGCCCAGAGCGCTGGCCTTCCGGAGGTGGAGGTGTGGGCTGGGGGGTGGGCGTCAGGTGCTCTGTCTTTAAAAGGCCGGCGGAAGCGCCGCGCGCTCGGCCCGCACTTTGAGCGCAAACTTGCGGGCCGGGCTCTCGTCTCGCCCGGGTGCGGCAGCGGCTGTGGGCGCGGGCCGGCGGCTGCGGCCCCCTCGCCCCCTGCGCTCCCGCCCCTCCCGCAGCCTCCCGTCTTCGCGTCTTCCTCGCTCTCCCGTCTCGCTCCCTCTTTCGCTCGCTCTCCAGCTCGCTCTCATTTTTTCCCTGCTGCTGCCGCCGGCGCCGCCAGGCGCCCGCACCTCCGCCGGCTGCGCTCGCTCGTCGGCTCCCGCTCCGCTCCCTGCCCAGCCCAGCCCGGAGCCCGCGGCCGGACCCGGCTCCCGGAGCCCCTCGCCAGCCCCCTCCGGCCCGGACGCCGGGCTCCGCGGCCGCAGGAGCAGGGCTTGCCGCCGACCCCCAGCTCGCTCGCTCGCTCTCGCCGGAGCAGCAGCCGAACGCCGCGCGCTTAGCGGAGGCTCCGGCCGGGTGGCCGCCAGCTTATCCCCGCTGCGTCCGGGACTCCAGGCGGCCCCGCACCGAGCTCGGTCCGCAGCGTCAGCGCCGCCCGCCGCGGCCGGGGCTCTGGGCTCCGGGAGAACCGAGCCTCGGGCCGCCGCCTCCCTGCGCCCCCGGGGCATGCAGGCACGCAGCCGACCCCTCGCCGGGGCTTAAACCTTGCTGGCGCGCGGTGAGTTGTGGCCTGAGGGGACAGGCAGAGGGGACCGTGCCCTCCGGCCTCCTGGGGCGCAGGCTGCGGCGGGCATATGGGGGCACGGGGAGGTGGCCTCTGGCGAGCTCCCGCGCTTGGGGTGCCGGAGGAGGGCCGGTGCACCGGAGCCCTAGCGGCCGGAGAGCGCGGACCGGACCAGAGGGTCTCCCCTCGGGGCTAGGGTCGGCTTTCCGGATGTCCGGAGGGAGGGAATGGGACAGCGGCTTTTTTGCGGGCCGGGGAGAAAGTAGTGTTTGTGTACTGGAGATTCCACCGGATGGAGGGTCGTGCCAGCTTTCAGGTGGGGGCGGCGACATGAGCGCGCCCCCTCTGCGGAGAGGCAGGACTGGCGGGGGCGCGGGGCATTATTTGCACCTCTTCGCCGCCGTCTCCCGGCGGGAGGACAGCACCAGCCTCGCGCGCCTGGGCTTCTTTCCCAGGCACCGCGTCCGGCTTCCGTGCCCGCCCCAGCGCCGCCTTCGCCACCGGCCGGCGCTGGGCAAGAGCTTGCCCGAGGCCGCGGCGGGGTGGGGCGGCGCCCCTGGGCTTGGGGTCTCCCCGCGGCCCGGAGACTTCAGGATCAGGCTCTCTCGGACACTCGGGACCGTCCCTCACTGGGGCCTTGCTGAACAGCGCGGCCGCCGGGCGAGCGGACCGGCAGTGTGTGTGTGCGTGTGTGCGTGCGTGTGTGTGCATGTGTGTGCGTGCGTGTGTGTGCGTGCGTGTGTTGGGGGGTCCCCGCTCCGGGGTCGGTCTTCCCCGGCGCTCGCTGCTGGAGGCGCCCTCCCCGCGCGGGGGCGGGGCCGGGAGGTGGAGGTCCCGACTGCGAGCGGCGCCCCCGCACCGGGGCGGTCTGAGGCTGTTTGCGCCGAGATGGGGCAGCAGCGGCGGCGGCGGGGAGTCCTGAGGCCCGAGCCTACGAGCGCCCCCTGCTCCTCGGCCCGAGTGACATCCCCGCCCTCACACTTTCAGTGCTTTTGGACGAGGCGCCTTACAGTTTTCTTGCTCCCCTCTCAGCACCACGCCTGCCCCTGGTGCGGGAGAAAGCTGGCTTTTCGGGACACCGACTGCGCTGGGCTTGCCTGGCTGGGGCACCCGAAGCCACGTGTCTGTGAGAGTGGTGGCTTGCCCCTCTGTAAGTCTGGCAGAAAGCCAGGTGTGATGGGGTTGAGTGTGTGTGTGTTCCCATCATGGCCCCTCCCCTTGTCCCTGCCCAGGTAGGAGTGGGGCTTGGGGCAGGCCAGTGCTCCGAGGGTCTCCGCACTGAGCGCCGCGGTCCCACAGCCTGCTACCCTGCAGCACCCAGCCACATCCCCGGCAGGCCCCTGGTGGAAGTGAAGAATGTGCTCATCTCTGTCTCCCCACTCTCCCAGGATGTGTTCTGGGCTTGCCCCACTTTCCCTCTGGATCCCAGTGGGACGAGCGGCCAGGCTCTGGGTGGGCAGCCCAGCTCCTCAGGGCCGGGTAGAGGGAGAGCTTATGGGAAGAGCTTGTGAGGGCTCAGAGGAGCCTTTCCTGAGAGTTCCCACAGAGGAGAGTGGCAGTCCGAGCCCTTGTCCCTGCTCCCTGGCCCCCAGAAGACCACTTGGTCAAAATCCACAGCACTTAGCCAAAATCCTGTCCTGGGTGGGGGTGGGACTAGGGCCTTTGAGGATGGTGTCTCTGAGCCTCTGCTTAGCCCTGGGATGGGCATGCCTGCCCACCCCTGAATTAGGTGACCACTGTCTTCACCTCCCCCCACCTTTAGTCTTTTTCCACATAAGCTTTTGCCTACCTGCCAACACCTACACACCTCTGGGGACAAAGTTACTCCCCGCTGAGGTCTTAGTCACTTCATAGGCTACCCTTCCCAGGGGTATTTGTGTTCAGAAGGAAGAGGGCTATGCTTGCATAACCCAAAGGAATACTCTCCTAATGGATTTTCAGGCATTTTCAGGAGTGAGACGTCTGGGTGGGGGTGCAGTCTGTCACTAAGAACAGGGCCTGAGCAGGCAGAGGGGAGGTGGGGGCATGCCAGGAGCTGTGCTGCTTTCTTGGCCTCAGTGGCCTTGCGTAGGCCGCTCATCCCTCCCTCCGTCATCCCTCCTCCCTCCTCCCTCTGCGTCTGGGCGGCTTCATTCTGTTGGAGGCGTGACGTCTCTGGGAGGGAGCGCCTGGCGCAGCGCGGGCAGTCCCAGGCAGGTGAGAGCCGGCCAGCGAGCAGTGAGCTAGCTAGAGGGGTCAGGGGCCCGCTGGGCCTGGAAGGCCTCTGCAGCCCCATCCCCTTCTGAGGGGGCCGCAGTCCAGCCTCCAGGATGCTTGGCCACACCCGTGGCTGCCCCCAGCCCCCGCTGCAGGGGGCCAGCTGGCAGGAAAAGATGGGAGCAGGATCCACAGGCTCCTGAGCTTTGTAATTACAGCGGATAGACACGTCCTCTCCCCTAGACAAGTGCGGAGCCAGCAGCCCCTAATTATATACCACCCAGCCCGAGACATCTGCCCACCCCTGCTGTCCTCCTCTGCTCGGCCTAGGACGCAACTTTCCAGCGGGCTCCGCTGGCAGCCCGGGCGGCTGGGCCTGCCGGCTGCCGGCTGGGAGGTTATCTCACTTCTGCAGAGGAGCAGCCGCCTTTGCGCCTGGAGAAGGTGTGCGGGGCGCTGGCGTCTGGGCTCCGGTTGGCGGCTCCTAGGGCTGGGACAAGCCGCTGACGGTCGAGGCCCGCCTGAGGGGGAGGGCGAGGGGGTCGCCCTGGCTGGCAGCGGGCCGGACCAGCGGACACCACCTTTCTATCCCTTCCACCCAGCCTGATGGCTCCGGGGCAGGGTGAGGGCTCGTTCTCTTGAGTGTCACCTCTGCCCTAGTTAGCAGGGGACCAGCCAAAATTACGTTGGAGGTTTCACTGCCTTTGGCGCTGGTAGAGTGCGGGCTGCTTTTCTCCTCTGTTCGCTGTCTCTGCTGCCTCCCAGCCCAACCTGAGGCTGGTAGCTCCTCCCTCCCCACCAGCTCCTTCTCCCTGCCCGCCGAGTCCCAGCTCTGGGGGCTTCGCCTCAGTTCCCTGCTACTGCCCCCACCCGGCTTGGCTTGCCAGGGCCTGCTCCGGAAGGGGAGCGTACAAATGGAGCTTGCTTAGGGGAGGGGAAGCCCGCCAGCAGCTGGCCCACCCTGCGCTGCCGCCCTCCCAGCCCACAGGCCCGAGGAGACCGTTCCTGTCTGGCTGTGCTTCTCTTGGCTCTTTGGGAAAACGAGCACCACAAGGATAGCAAAAATCGCCCCTTAAATTAAAGCTGATGGCTCCCGTCGAAATGTTTTATGATTAACCTCACCATTTAGCAATCTCGTGGCAGCAGTGAGGCATAAATATATGTGTACACATGTATATTAAATAAATTGGGGAACGCAGTGCATAATGACATTATCTGGACCCCATTCAATTAAGGTAGATATAATCTGCGGTAATTGGGAAATACCAGACCGTAATGACAGCCCATGCCATTCTGGGGCCCAGCCACGCTGACGAGCAGGCTGTGGTGTCTCGTTAAGCCTCCCGGTTTTCCTGGGGCAGGCACTGGCCACCCATCAGCTGCGATGGGCTGTGATGATGGCACGTCCCAGGAGAGCTCAGCAGGCTGCCCTCCCAGGGCCGGGCCACCTGCATGGGGACCAGGAGGTCTGGGTTCTGCCCAGCCCCCCACGCTCAGCCCTCCCAGCCACCCCTCTGCTCCATAGGGTGACAGAAACTAGCCCCTGGACCTGTTTTCTGCTTGGGGCCATGACTTCTAGTAAAACCTCTGTCATTGTTACAGGGTTATTTTTAGTTTTAAATATAGAAGTAGAGATTGGGGACTTGACCTGGATTCTTAAGCTTCTGGCAGGTGATCGCTCCTCAGATGTCACTCAGTGCCCCTCCTCGGTGCCTGGCCTCAGTGTGGCCTAGGGAAAATAGTCTGTCCCACAGCCATGGTTATGTTCACGCTGCGCAAGACGCAGGGCGTGGAGGAGGATTGTATTCAGCCAGTGGCCCCAGCTTTCCAAGGCAGTGCTGGGCTTGGGGAGCCCTCACCTCTCCAGGAAGAGGGAGGGGAGAAGCAAGGTTGGCTGTGGAGCCACAGTGGGAACAGAAGCTACCAGAGACTCATCCGCTTGGGTCTCATGCTGGAAACTAGAGATGGTGGCGGCATGCAGGCTATGGCAGCCTGCCGCTCGGAGGAGACCTGGGCAAGCATGGGCTTGGTGGCTGGCCCCTGGCTCTGGGAGAGAAGGAAGGTCAGGACGGGGCGCTTTCTGAGCTGAACTGGTGGGACCGAGGGCTGACGAGCCGTGCCAGCCTTGCTGTGCTCCAGTGACGGAGCATGTCGCTGGGACTTGCTGATGTGAGCCACCGAGGCCCTCACAGTGCCTGCCCTTCTGGGTCTCAGGTTCCTCTAGTCACACATCCCTGCCTGTTGCTGTGTTCAAACCCTCTGGCGGCCCCTCATTTCTCCATCCACACCATGGCCCTTAAGGTCCTACTTGATCTCGTGCTTGGCATCCTCTCTGGCCTTGTCTCCTCATCAATCCTGTCCCCTACCCACTGGCCTCTAGTTGGCCTCCTTGCTGTTCCTTGAACTCTGAGTGCTAAGCCCATGCCCACCTCAGGGCCTTTGTACTTGCTATTCTCTCCACCCGGGATGCTCTTCTCCCAGATGACCACATGGCTCATGCCTTTACTGCTTTTACTCTGATTGGATGTCACCTCCTCAGAGAAGCCTTCCCTGATTAACCTTTTCTAAAAAGGCCCCTTGGGGTCATTCCCTACCACCTCACCTACCTTATTTCCTTTCATAGCCCCTGGTTTCCTGAAGGAAACACATCTATGTGTTGATTATTTATCGTCTCTCCTGTTGTGCCCACTCCCCGTAGACTGCTGGCTGCACAGGGCAGGTGTCCGTTTCACTCCCAGCGGCTTCCCCAGTGCCCAGAGCAGGGCCTGGCACACAGCAGGTGCCCACACATTTTGCGTGCCACGTTGAAGGACTGAATGGCATGGAAGGAGGGATCGTATTCTATGCTTGACCACACAGCTGTAAGAATTCAGGCAAGGTCTGAGCCCCACTCTGTGGACTGAGAATGCTGCTTCAGACCCCTGTCCCGGGCTCTGCCTCAGTGGGGCTACCGTGCTGGCTCTGGGCAGGGCCCTGGCTTTGGTTGTTTATTGAGCCTGTCCTGTGTTCTGAACCCTGGACTAGGCACGGGGGTATCGAGATGAAGGGGGTGCTGTCTGTGCAGGCCTTTAACGTGTTCCCAGGCTTGTCAGCGTTAAATAGCAACATGAGAGAGGCTCTGTGTCATTAACTGCAGAGGAAGGAGGTAATGGGAGTTGGAATAATCAGGGTGGGCTTCTTGGAGGAGGAAGGATCTCTGTTGCTTATTAGGGGTGAGCTTCAGTGAGAGGAGGCTGGAGGGAATCACAGGTTGGGGGAAGGCACAGAAAATCGATTGAAAGTTTTCCCCTCTTTGGTGTCCATTGGCATTAAGCTAAGGGATTGCTTCCTCCACCCCTCCCATCCTCCCTCCCTCCTTTCTTCCACACACACTTCTCCAGAGCACCCACCATGGCTCAGCACACAGCCGCTCACCTCTGAGCGCCCTGTTTTGTTTCACGGAACAGGGAGGGCATGGCTTGTGAATCGGGGCCTGGGGATTCTGAGCTGGAGGCTTGCTGGCCCAGGCAAAGCAGAGGGCTGGGGTGGGGCCAGACCCCACTCTCCGAGCCCTGCTGGGTGGTGCCTGGGAGCAGGGCTGCTCTTTCGGCAGAATAAGCCGGGCCAGCTTGGGGTCGGGGAAGGTTCCAAGAGGCTGCCTCATAGCCCAGTCAACCCTTGCTTCACCGGCCTGAAACCATGCCCCAAATTCCACCATCGGAATCATTCCTGCGAGTTAAAGCACTGTCTACGGAGGGGCCCTGTAAGTACGGAAACAGGTTACTTGAACGAGAGGCCAGGAGTCACTCAGCTCACCTCCAGTCATGGACTCACTCCACAAAGCCCGCTGGGGGCGCCAGGCGCGGCGCCAGGCTGCTGCAGCGCCAGCGTGCACAGGGCGCGGGGTAGTTGTGGTCACCTGGGAGACGGCTGTGCTGGGAGGAGCTGATGGCCCCCCTTCCCATGGATGGGAGTGGTGCCTGTGGGGATCAGACTGTGGGCCTTCCTGCTCGTGCTGCTGGGAGGGGTGGCTTTCAACCACCTGCCTCCTGGGTCCGGGCCCTGTCCACCTGGGAGGAGTCTGTCCCACAAACCACACCTGTGCAGAGGGGCCACCAGTTCTCCTGCCTTTCCTCTTTGGGGGCGTGGCGCCGCCTTCCAGGGAGGTGGGAGAGGTGGGTGGTGAGGCATCTCAACAGCTCAGGAGAGTCACCCTTCCCGGCATGTCTGAGCACCCGGGCGTGGCCCCAGGGAGCAAAAGTGGATAGAGATGAAAAGGTGTCGTCGGGAAAGTGTCCAGGCTGTGAGCTGAGAGGAGGGGGCTCTCGCCTGGCTCCCCTCACTGCACCACAAGGGTCTAGTTGCGAAGGGCGGGGCCTGAGAGCCCCCAGGCCTCTCTCCCGTGTGAACTGACCCCTGACCCCAGAAGGGCCCAGGCAGGAGCTGGTGCCCTGGCTACGGCCCCGCCCCCGGGAACCGAGCCCAAGGCTGGTGCCCCAATCCATTTGCCTTTTATTCTTGTGCTTGGGTTTTGTTCTATTTTCTTAGTTTGGGGAGAATAAATAGAAGCTCAGTGAAAAATAATGGGGGTTTAGTAAGTCACAGTCGTTCCCTTCTGATCTGGTTGCTGTTTGTGGTTTGTGGTTCGTAGTTCTTTCTGGCTTGGGCCCTGATTGCAGAGGGAAGGGCTGGAGTCAGGAACGTGTGACAGTCCTGCTCATTAAGACTTTGGAGGATCACGGGGGGGGGAGGGGGGGCCCAGGTTCTGGGGGTCCCTCAGGCCCTCCGCGATCAGAGAGGCCTCAGCTGGGATGGGTAGGGACTCCTCCTGGGGCCTCATCTTGACTGTGTGGGGTAAATGTGGCCTGCAGTGGCACCCCAGCTCCCCTCACATCCCTGTTAACTGGAGAGAATGTTCTGGAAAGTGCTGTTGCCTGTGAGCTATTGCTGGGTGGAGATGACCCCCTCCCCTCTACCACTCATCCCTGCTCCTCTGGGTTGTCATCCCTCTGTGGCTGCCTCTGTCCTTCCCTGGAGGCAAGGAGTCCAGCAGGGCCCCCCCCTCCCCCCCGCAGAGGGAAGCCAGGTGGGGAGGGTGGAGGGGAGGCTGTGGGAGAGGCCCGCCGGGGGCTGGGCTGGGCACGGGCTTGGACCTGCAGCCTTCCTGGTGATTCCCCGGGGAGGGATGCTCCTAACTGTCCCAGGTTTGAGCTTTCCTGGCTGTTTTGGAATTGGGGGGTTTCTGAGCACTGGGAAAAGGACTTCAAAGAAGACCTCGTCCACATCCCCAGCCCTCTTGCTCTGCAGATGGAGGCAGGCCCTGTGGGGGAGGCAGCCTCGGCCTGGCTCCCACCCCACCCACCCCCGGCCTCTGCTCTGGGTGGCTCCTTTCACTCTCAGGGTATTTTTACCTTTCCCTTGTTCCTGTGCCATGATCAAAGGAAGGAGAGGAGGCTAAAAGAGACAGTGGTTTTCCCAGCTCTTTGAGAAGCTCAGAAAAGGCAGGCCTGGTAGGATTGAGGGTGGAGAGGGACTGGTGGTCAGGGGCTGGGACCAGTCTGGGGGAGGGAGGCTGGGGGGAAGTGGGGTGCCGGGGGCTGGGCCCTCGATCCTAATATGCGGGGTTTGCCATTCTCTTCTCAGAGGCCTGCTTCCCCGGCCCCTGTCCTTCCCTGTGTGTGTGCTCGAGTGTGTGTGCGTGTGCGTGTGTGTGTGTGTGTGTGCGTGTGCAGACGTGCTCAGGCCTCAAGGAGAAGCCACGTTGAGAGCTCACGAAGGCTCTGGAAGGCTGCGCAGGGGCCGACTGTCAAAAGCTGCTGTGCATTGATCTCGCAGCCTGAGTCCGCCCTGCTGCTGCCTCAGTACACAGCCTGGCACGGTGCCAAAGCTCCCTGCGTTTGAAATTCATGGAGGCCAGTCGCAAACTCACAGGACGTTAGAACCGGCAGGGGGGAGAGAGAGAGAGAGAGAGAGAGAGAGAGAGAGAGAGAGAGGGCCTCGCCCGGCGGTGGGCAGCCTGCGCAAGCCCTCTGCCCCGCTCCGTCACGTCAGCGCTGGTGCCTCGGCCTCCTCATCTGTGCCGCCGGGACACTGATGCCGCGGGGCTCCTGGGGATGTGAGGGCTGCGGGAGGAAATGTGAGCAAAGCACTCGGGACAGTGGCTGGCACACAGCGGTGGTATCACTGCTGTTGCTGAGCACTGTCAGCGTCTGGACAGGACGGGCGGCGTGCAGCCCCGCCCACGCAGGGCGTTAGCGTCGGACCCCTGCCTGCGCATAGCCTCCTAGGTGACTCTCCCCCATCTTGCGACAGTTGAATGTG